>JAODTR010059031.1:0-17121 GCA_025399935.1 Amblyopsis rosae
TAGTGTTGAGCTAAATGTGAAATTAAAATTGTAGTTTAATTACAGTAGCAACGTATATGAGAGCTCAACAGGCTGCACCTGTAGCAGGTTGGGGGTGTGTGTGTGTGCGCGGACCGCGGTTCTGTCTTCCGGAACCGCGACACGAAACCGTGAGCATTTGTATCGCGGTTTTGGTCTCGGTTTCATAACAGTTACACCCCTAGTTTAAAGTATAAACATTCTTCTCATTTTAAAAGTGAGAGAAATCTAGACTTGTGGCACAGATATAGAATAGCATCTATCAATCTATCAACAAATGTCATGCTCTGGAATGAATATCCTACAACCACTGGCTTTTCAGACGTCAATCCAGATCATGCCATTAAAGTGAACCAGGAAACCAATCCAGATGCCTGTGTTGTCAACCCAGTCAGCCCAGCCCAGCTACCCCCCCCCCCCCCCCTCCCCCCATCCCCATCCACTGGGAGTGTGGTTTTAAAGCCGTGCCAGCCATTGTTATGTGCTTCCACTCAAACCACTGTTGTACGCAAGTTGTAACCTTCATGGTAGGTCTGTGCTGTGCTCTCCCCTGCTCTGGCCTGACTCCAGAGGGGAAGGACTATCAAAGGACCCCGATGCTGCAAAACACATTAGGAAGTGAGCCCTCGGCGCGTTCCCTGAAGGCGCGCGTTTAGCTGGACCCCCCCCCCCCCCTCTGTGATGAAGTGACCGCCTGCTTGTTCTGTTTGACAGTGATGCAGGCGCTGGTGGGAAGCAATATGTTCTGCTGCGTGCGCGGGACACCCGCGTGGGTAAACGCGGCAAGGAAGCCTCCAATGTCCTTCGAAACCATTCGACGCTAAAAACCCAAAATATGACACGCTTTATGTGTTCACATGCAGAGGGAGAAGGGCATTGGTCACTCACGGATCTGAAGAGGTGCACGTCCTGGTTCCTGGTGACCAGATGGGCGTTCTTGGCAGTGCACGTAGCTGTTTCTAGCTTGTCACCTGTCAACATCCACACCTGGAGAATGTAGATACAATGTGTATGTGGTAGGGCCTGACAGTCATCATACATCGGATTTATAATCTACTGTAAAATATTTTTCGGTTATAGTGAGGGATACCAGCCACTCAGCACAACATGTTAGTAAACAATGGTTTCATCCACAAGGGCTATTCCAAACACAAATCAAGCAGTGTCCCTCTAAGAGCATACAAATGCATACAACTGCACAAAAATATATTAATCCATTACACAGATAGATGCTATAACTATAGATGCTATGCTCAAATTCACATGGGGAATAATCTTTGATGTTAGGAATCTAATTTTGAGTAAGATTACATTTCTTACATGAGCTCTCAAACCTTTCTAAAGCCACTACAGACAAGATTGTTACATAAGATGATTATATTGATTTTTTAGGTCGTTAACATTATAGAACATTAAAAATGTCAAATAACATGTTCTAGCAAGATAAAACCAGCTGTGCTCAAATCACTATGGTAAGGACATGTAGTTGTGTGTTCCCCTAACATTTAGATTTAGCATAACAAAGTTATGTCACTACAAGTCATAAGGGGCTTTTAGACCACACTAATTATTCATTGTATTTCCAGTTGGACTGTGCTCCCCTCCTCTGCTGTCAGTGTGAGCTGTAGGACGGTACCTTGATGCCTGCATTGCGGAGGATCTCCAGGGTGGGCCGAACATCAGCCTGTAGCTGGTCTTCCACTCCTGTCAGACAGAGCAGCTCCATCTCCATCTCCAGGCTCTCAATGACTGTGGCCACCTTCAGAGAGCGGTCATGGACACTGAGCTTGGCCTGGACGTATCGTGCCTGGGTGACGGGGAAGGGGGTGAGAACGACGTCAAGGAAACTCACAGGAATTAGACAACATGGCCGACAGCGGTCAAAGACATGCTAAAGTTCAGAAAGGTATGAAAATACATACGTAATGCAAATCTCAGTCGTAGCCTGTTAGAGTGATTTCATTTCAATACTTAAACAGCAGAACAGAAGATGTTTTTCAAACGGCAAACCCTGTGCATGTGTGATGTCTCTAACCTATGCTAATGCTTGTGGAACTAGATTTGAATGCCTTTAACACACTAGCGTACACAATAACAACAATGTACTGTTCACTATGAAGTTTGAAATGCTGGACTAGAGAGTTGGAAACAATTTGACCGGTGTCTGTTGCTCTCAACAGAATTGTCACTACGTCGGCACTAAAGCCACCTTTGGCCTTGTGCCGTCTGGAAACTAGAGCCCCCTAGTGTGTGGATGCATGAGCACGTGTGTTCTTCTGATCATGGTCCTCAGAGAAATGAGGAGCGAAGATGTCGACTGGAGGGAATCCATGTATTCTCCTTGGATATTATGAATTCATGAATTGCAAATAGATTTACCCTGCCTGAGGGAACAAGAGCACTCCTATGAAAATCGCTAAGCATAGCATACCAGATCCGCCTGTGTTGCTTTCACTGAGATAGAGCAACAACAATCCCAGTGTGACTCACACAGGAACACAACCCCGTGTGTGACTCAGAGGGTGAGTCACCGCTGCCCACCAGCTCCGCTCAGCTCAGCTCGCCTCACACAATTACAAACGCCAGCCAGGACTCTGCTGGATAGATTAGGGATGCCCCTCCCAGGCCATCCATAATGGTATCTGCATGGAAGGGTGGGTGGTGTTGACTGGGAGGGGTACAACAACCGCAGAGCGATACACCTCACAACAACTCAGGGGGTTAGCTCAGGCTAACCCCCTGAGTTGACGACAGGCCGCTCACCTCAAAGTCCTGGTACTGCTCCTCTGTCAGACACTTCTTGGAGACCACCAGAACCCTCAGGCCTTCCCGGGCCATGTTCCCACACTGGACATGACAGAACATTCAGAGCATGACATCAGTGCAAGTAGCTCAAAAAACAGAATGAGCACAATCATTCTAATTTAGGATACATTTACAAACAAAGCTCCATATCACTCAAATTAAACATGTTTGAACATGCCTTTACTTGATTGGCTATCTGACTGGGAGTGCCACAATAGGCCAGAGATAATTGGTTAGAATCTAGAAATAATAATGTCACCTGCAGGCAAATGAGAGGAATGTATGGGTAAATGGCATGTTACAACAGATTTATACACTGATCGTGTTCAGGCCCCTTCAGACAACACAACTGACCGCATCGCCTGAGACAATTACATTTTATGATTGGACAACTTGAAGACACAAATACAGTCAAATTTGAGCGATAAAAGATCTGTCTGAATATACCTCCTCTTCAAGCCAGTCATTGTATTGGACAATGCCTGCCATGACAACGTCAGCTCCCTTCATGTAGAACGTGATCTCTCCTGTAGACTCGTCCTGGAAAACCACCAGCCAGTGTCAATATAGTGTCAGACATACAGTACATCATTAGCCTTATACAAAGCTATAACACCCTCTATCAATGGGGTGGCTTTTCCTGTGTCTAGGAGCGTGAGCCAAGGTGCATAGGCGCTGTTTCACAGCCGAATGTTCCTTAAAAAGGGGACAGCTTATTTTGGTATTCATAAGGGATCTGAAACACACTTGAAAATATTATCATAGGGAAGTCTCAATCCCTGGCTTCCTGCGTTTTAGCGGGGCTCTTGGCAAGCCAACAAAAATAGTTAGTCATCGGCCGTAGACAAAGTTCATAACGAGGTAAAGCCTTTCTCAGAAAATGTTACAGTATGTTTTTATTAAAGATGATATCCTTACTGGATTCCCGTGGGCTATCTTTTGTGACACTGGGATTGGATTTAAACAGTAAACATACCCATTTTGTTACAGAATTAAATGTAATATTAACACTTAAATGTAATGTGTGTAATATTAACCGTAAAGGTCATACTATAATAATAATCCTAATAGAAATACACAAGAAAGCCCTTACTCTGACAATGATACCCATCCGCTTGCTCTCATAGGTAAATGGGAACATCTGCAGGATGGTGAAGTTCAATATTTGACCACTAGGGGTCCGCAGTTGCATGGAGGACTGGTCCCTTCCCACCAGAGTTAAACCAACACTTTCAGTCCACTGCACCAGCGACACCTGTCAATCAAAGACAATAAAATAGGATATTTATTTGTGACCACTGAAACTAAGAAAATACACAGCGTATTTTCAAATAATACAGTAAAGAGAGATATAATTTTGGGCACATAGAGCAGAAAAGGCAATTACTTAAGTATTGAACTGTTTATTTTCTCTGGCAATTTGGATGACAAACAATCATGTCAACATGATGTTCCATTTTATAAAATGACGAACTGATGAAGGACACTTCAATCTGTGCAGATGAAAGCGTGCAGCCTTAATCAATAGCTAAAGCCTTTTCAGCACTTAAGGCTATTGATTGAGAAACAGGAGAAGTGCATTTTGGGTGAAAACAGTGTATATCGCCAGGTCCTCTCTGAAGGACAGAACAGATGCAATCCATTATTGTATCGTTCGGCAGTAGGGTGCATGAGTTTGCTAGCCAATTACTTCCAGACCAAAGATTAGAAGCAAGCTTGCACACAAACAAACAAACACACACGTACGCTTCATCATGTCTCTTGATGGGACTTCAGTGACATATGTCAGTGAAGCCAGGATGGAGGAAGTGGGGGGGAGGGGTGAGTAACCATGTCTCAAATCCAAGCCTAATGAGATCCTGTTTGTGGTTAGAACCCTGCATATTTTGCCAAAGCATGAGCAAATCGTCTGACAACGACTGAACGTCAGCTGAGTGCTGACTACAGTAATGTTTGTCATTCAGATTGGGAAATATCAACGTAGTGCCTTAGTCAGGGTCTAGAAATGTTCATGATGGAGGCATGCCATAGAATATGCTACCAGCTCAGAATCGCCATATTTGGAACATATGGCAGGTTGACCAACAACAGTAATGACTGAGAAATACCAAACCACTCACCACTGAAGGGGCTATGTATCCAATGTATTCTAAGTATTGACTACTGACAAAGGTGCACTTTCTATTTGGGCTGATTGACGGCAACCAGACAGGATCAAGTATCTTAAAAAATATGTTCGTTTTGACTGTAGTAAACGTGGTTTTAAAAAGAACATGCCTATACTTAAACACCATGTGTTACATGTCTATTTTAAAACCTCAATATAAAACATAATGTATTTACTCAAGGAGAGAAGCTCATTTTAAAATGTTGTATGGGGTGCTCTGCTATAATAGATATGTTTAACTGTTTATTTTGTATGATTTTACATAATGATTTTTAACATGCATAACCCTAGCCAACGATGGGATCCAGAGAAATGACTGAGAAAAGCATGAGCCTAATTGTAAGTGGATAATAGGGCTGCACGATTTGAAAAAGTATAATTGCGATTAGTTTGGCAAATATTGAGATTGCGATTTGCGATTGCGATACAGTAAGCAGCTCTCAAAATTTTGTTTCCTTTGTTATCAAAGCTTAAAAGTGCTCTGTACTATAGTATTAAATACTGTATGTAAATATACAATAAAGTAACCTGACATGCCACAATTTATAGACACAAGTCCATCTGGGAAACGTCCATCAAAACAGTTTTAACTTTCAAAAAAATACTTAGAAGTTGATTGAATGAACCATCTGTCTGTTATTGTTGTTTTCATGTAGCTTTCACTGTCGCACCTAAATAACGCCCGTAGCTATTAGTACGACACTGAATGGTAAGTTAGTCACAGACGCTATTGTTTGAAGCCTCTCCAGACTGATTCTCATGGCAAAGTCAAACTGAAGCTTGCAAGATCATTACGGTTTCACTAGGCTAACTATATAGGCTCAAGGAGTACCTAATGTAGGCCTATATCTTACAGTAATCAGCTAATTAATTGATACTGGTGCGCCTAGTTTGGCATGTAGTGGTAGAAGGTCATATCAAACCACTTAGCCAATTAGCAAAGAAAAACAAAACAAAAGTAATAGGCCTATGTGTATTTTGAAATATGTAGGCTATTAAGCAATTAAATTGAATTATATAAAGTCTCAATAATATATTTTATATCTAAGGCTTTTTCTGCCAGCCCATCAAACTTTAATCCATAGGCTACTAAATTGGGATTTAGGAACTATTTATTATGCCCCTATATGATACAAATACCAAATGCTAGAAACTGTTTTGGCTTTACCAGAGACATGACGCCCTTATGTGGGGATCAATAACGTTTTTTTTTTACCTTTCTGTTATACAAACCTCACCCCTTTTTGGATAGCTCAAGTAAAACGGGTATTTGACTAAGACTGTGTTTTAAAGCGAACGCAGCCAATTGAACCCAGGCAATTATGTTTTGTTATTTTTTTGCATAGTGCCACGGACATAGCGGTTGTAACTTTGACGGGTCAGTCGGGAAATCTACCTATTCTCAGGCTGGGCAGTCCAACCCTGTTTTACACAGTAGTATACCTTTCTGTGATGCCGCTGATCTCGAAAAAACACAAAACATTAAATTTTTCTTTGGCATCAATTCAGCCTCTGCATGCTAGTTTGCATAAATTTTCAAAATAATGATATGTAACGGAGTCGACAAGGAAAACACGGAGTTGTCTATCTGCCCGAATACGGAAATCTTAACCGAGCCGTTAAGGAGAAAAAAATAGACAGGCAATGAGCCGGCTTCACGCAATGCAAAGTAAATAGAGAGCTCTACTGCTTTCCCCGGTTGGCGTGGTTTTTATAACACGTTGTGGGTCTCAAGGCAGGGGGTGCTAAATTGACAGGAGACCTATATCTCAATATCTGACGGTCATCTTTATTATGGGTGTTGCACTTGCATGCAGCAAGTACACGCAGGTTGTCATGCACGCAGTGCTTGACGATTACTTATAAATAATCTCAGGCTTTTGCGGTTACACAATCGCACATGCTCGTATAATCTCCTCCTCGTATGATGCTTCGTATAATCTCTCCAACATCTGTAGATGGCCATATTAAAATAGGTTCTATCAAGGATGAAATCCATTGGGGGTAGTGGTAATATTCTGGGGGTGGAGCACATTAAGGAAAGGCAGGAAATGAATCAAGATTCATTCTACAGCCCTCTTCCTGACTTTCAAAGGACTGAAACTGATCAAGGACATACATAAGGAATGCAATTTGTCTTCTTAAGATTCCCATTAAGGATAAGCGGAAGGAAGACATTTGCAGGAAGGTCTGTGCTGCTTCCTACTCTACAAATGTTTGGCCTCAAGAATTTCACTTTACAGAGGTACAAAAAGTTTGTTTCCTGATGTTCCTATTAGAAACGTATCGCTAAAGTACATCAGTGTTTGTGGGTATATTTATATCAACTAAAGGAAATACTGCAGCTTTATAAAGTATACAGTGCATTTGGACTGTGGCTAAAATTGATGGGACAATATATCAATAGCAACAAAGGGCCATTTTCCGCATTGCTCGGCATACCTCATCTGGACTGGCAGCCTGGTAGACTCTACAGGTGTCTTCATAATGTTGCTCTGCCTCAGCTTGGTCGGTGACACCATTGGCCTCGTATACAGGGGTCACGTTGTGCACCAGCGCGATGGCCTTGACGGCTTCGTGAACCTTAGTGCTAATGGTCTTGCGAACCTTGGTGGCTACCGGACCTCTGGACACTGGGAGGTCGTGGGTGGACTGAAAGACATTGACAAGGAACAAAAAAAATGAAGAATAAAAATCAATAACTTACTATATGGCATTCTGTCTGAAGGCTGCCATTATTAAAACCTAAAATACACTATGAGAAGAAAACAGAAGGAAAGCATAAAGCGGTATTCCTGCGTCTACTAGGGAAAATAGACAAATACACAGAAAATAGTACGATTAAAAGGTGACGCTGGATATGTGTAGACTTCTGTCTTAACATCTCACTGGGAGTGAAGCGCTACTAGCCAAACCTCTAGTATTGCACTTAGGGTGCCAGGGGCATGTAAACATAACCAGATGCGCAAAGAAAATATGAACAATTAGCTTGGCCGCGCTGGCCGCTGCTATTTCTGGCACCTAGTGTGCGTTCCGGGGGTTAATGGTGGCGTCATTAAACAAGTCCGGTCACCGGTTTGCTAGGGGACTAATCTTGTTTCCTGTCTCGCTAACCCCTGGTGTCAAATGGGAGAGAGGGTGTCGTCGAAGGTCAGGAAACATTCAACCAAACAATAATGACACTGATACGTTTCATAGAACAATGGTGTGTACTGTTTTTTCTCTCATGTCCTTGTCTGCAGCATTCAAAATATCAACCATGTCGTTTCTGAAGGCTCACTTCTGAATTTTTCCCACCCGGAAACAGTTTGCTCTTGTACCTGTGTGTATGTGCTGAACACGTGGCTCTGGACTTCATCCATAGATTCCATCCCGTACGCCACAGTTCCCAGGTGGAGCCGCCTGAACACCATCTCATTTTGTGTAAGAGTTCCTGTCAAAAGCACAACAGAGCAAACCTAACCTTAAAACAGTGAAAATCTTCATTAAATAAGCAGTGCTTAAAAATTGTGATTTTAGTTGGGAAATTTTACTTTCTCATTTGAAAAATTATCACTGTGCAGAGTGTGTATCGCTTATTAGCCTATATTGTACGGTAGATTTTAAGATTATATTTGTCCTGATTTTACACCCCGTCTCTGGTTAAATATATAAATAAATAAAAAAATTATTTTTTTAGAGCATATCCCCCAACTAGATACAGAAAATTGATGCCTTCTCTTTAAAGGTTATTGCTAGCATGAAGTATAAAAGCTTCTGTACATTTGAAAAAACACATTTTCTGCAGTTGATATAGGAGCTCCATAAATAGCCTAATCTGTCAAACTGGGATTGCTCCACCTATATTTTTGATTTTGGTTTGGGATTATTATATATATTATTCATGTTGTCAGTGTTGCTTTGTGCATGCACAATAGTCCTTCTGCAGTATGTTACACACACCCTTTGTAACCCCATACTCCTTTTAAAAGTGGCTTCTGTCAGTATATCACGCTGACCTCAGAAGACCTGCCCATACATTAGCCTGACGTGTGAACTACAGGCCAGTATGGCTTCAGAACATGCTGGATGGGAAAATGGCTGATCATTTTATTAGGCATGAGGGCTGTAAATCTGACAGGTACCGCCTTGCTCCTGAGTGGCTTGCTGAATGTGTGCTACTTGGGGTGTGTGTAATGCACTTTTTGATTTACGCTTCTAATAAAGTACCACGTCTCCAAGAGCAGAACAGACCCACGGAAAACCATAGGGAAGAAAAACACTAGACTTCCTTAGCATGTCCTCAATGCTTTAAGCCCTTCTACTTAACATTGTGCTTGAGAATATACAGTACTTTACACATGCATACTTTCTACCTCAATGAATGGCCAGTGTTTCTTTAAAGGATACATTGGAATAGCCATCATTCATTTCTGTGCGAGTCAGCTGAGCGCACCAACTCTGGCTGTAGCTTCCTGCTGTCTCACCTGTTTTGTCAGTCAGTAAGTAGGAGATACGGCCCAGTTGTTCAGGTATAGTACTGGCTCTCACCACTGTCCCTGGGATCTTGGAGTCTCTTCGGATCATCCAACTGAACACCATCTTTCCCATATCCAGATTGACACGAAGACTAGTGCGGACCAAAACAAACACGCACGAAAAGAGCATTACTACACACTGACCACTTAGCTAATGCTAGGTATACCAGTAGCTCTTAGCTTGGGAGAAGTGTTGCTTGTTGATTTTGCTATATTGGCTAGAAGAAAAACTAACATGATACCGGCCTTATCCTTTAACTCACTAGTCCCTATAATAAAAGTGGGGGCCTTGACCCACCTGATGGGCACAATGTTGGAGAAGAGCACCAGGAAGCGAAAGACCTGGAGGTACCAGCGGCCTGCGAAATGCTGCAGAGCCACCATGACCAGCGACACCACCAGCAGAGCTCCGAACAAGATCTTGGTCAAACAGTTCACCTCCAAGTCAAACAACCCCACCTATCAAATGTAAAAAGGAACAAAAAATGGGGCATTCAGAAGTAATGCTATGTTCATATGGAACACAGCAGACGGCAAACCGGATATCATGTTTTAGCATATTTTAACGATTTGCAGTCCTCCGCAGCGACATATTACAACCGGATGTTTGTAGCTCCCTCGCACATGGAGAAAACATAGACAACGAGAAGGCAATCCTTTTTGTGCAAGAACACATTCTAGATACCATGCAAAAAGAATGACATAAAACATTTGCCACTAAATATTATTGAATATATATTTTTTTAATTATTTGTAAATAATGCGACGTGACCATAGCAACTGCCATTCCTTTGAACTTTTATGCTGTGACGTCTAGAAAGTGTTTGCCGTCTACCGTCTGCCGTGTTCCATGTGAACCCAGCATAAGTCCCAGTCTGTGACTTTTCAGTTACTTCCCAGTTACGGTCATCTTGGGCACCTTCAATAAGTAAGTTCAAACTCATTTATTTGAAACTAAACTAAAGTATATGACAGCTCATGGCTCAGTCATGGCACTTTAGTCATGCTTATTTATGGTAGATCAACCATTGTTGTGAGTTTCACACAGACACCAGATTATGAAAACTATCTGTAAAGTAAGTTCAAATACGTAGAAGAGCTTTGATCAGTGGGAGGAGGCTAAATCATTGTTATACTTCAGTAAGCCAGCCTTTTGAAAAGGAAACGTGCGACTGTAGCTTTAAAATGCAGCTCTTATATCTAACGTGGTTAACACTGCTGTACCTTGTGCTTTGGGTTGGAAGTGTTCATGACACTGCGCAGCTCCTTGCCCGTGTAAATCACCACCCCCACCACAGTGCCTAGAGAAAAAGATGGCCACATTGATTATCACCTTGGGCTAAGAACATAAAAGACAACACAGCATAAAACATAGTATGTCGAGAAGATCTTTCCTAGACACTACTGACATGAAAGGATGTTTCCAAATGCACATTGACAGTTGGAATATAAGCGGCAGGCTGCCAATTACTTAATGGCTAACATATGTTCCATAGGTTATGGAGGAAGCATGCTTACTTGACTATTAAAGTTAGCTATAGTTAGCTGCCCTCGAGCTATTTATAACTGAACAGGGCACTTTTGGTTAGACTATGTTGTGTGCACATGTGTGCGTTTAGAAAGACAAATCAGCACGTTATGCGCAAAGGACATGTTGCTCCTTTGTGGTTCTTCTGTGAGCTAAAAGAGAAGGCTTGTCCTGGTTCAGAGTAGCAGATACTTACCAGAGGCGATTACAGTGCTCGCCCACAGTGTGTTCTCTATGCTCAGACTTTCGTTGACTGGAGGATCTCCATCCTCCTAGAGGAGATAATACAACACGCTGAATAAAAGACGGCATTAAAAGCTGCATTGTAAAAGCCAACACTTTTCCCTACTATTATGCACTCACCCTGGTGAATGTGCCAATAAAGTTGTGGATGTCAATGTTAGGTTCCTCTGCATATACATACGATCTGATTTGGAGAAGGTCCTAAGAAACAAGGTGAAGCAGGATCAATACAAGAGAATGATTCAAGATGTCAGACAATGGCAGGACATTCATGTTTTGGAACCACACATAAACACATGTCAGCACTGCTATAATTGCATTTGCCATCAAGTCATCAATCATTGTTTGAATGCCTTTACCAGAGCCACCACTCCTGTCAGCACAGGTCAATAAAATGCACAATTTAACAATATGATTACTTCATGTTAGAGCTGTTGCTTTGTGTTGTAATATGACTGAATCTTTCCACTTATGATACAAATCAAGCTTTATCATTTTTGGATTTTTTTTTTTTTTTTTAACATAGCTATATTTATTTATCTTCTGCCACATCCCAAATAAGCTACAGCCTAAACACTATGTGACCAGGTTGTCTAATGTATTCTTTTTTCAATTGTGTTTCTTGTATTTACAGCAGCAGTGGGAAGTCTCTGTGTGCAGGCCACCGGGAGGCGTAGTTTCCAGTCCGTCTCTCCATCTAGCTGGTCAGTCCGTAGGAAACAGGAGCCTGAGGTTGAGACGATGAGAGCTGTCACATATTCATCCCTAGAGGGCGCCCCTACACAGGCTTTTAGTTGAGTGAGGGCAATTACAAATACAATCTACTGTAGTGACTAAGGTTTCTTTTGTTGTTTAACTCTGGCTAATGCTTTTTCAACACCATTTTCTTTTGATAAGAATATATTAATATTAACGTAATATAGAACAACAACATTTCTGTTGAATTTCGGTATTTGAGGATTATACCACAGAGGATTTGGTAATCAACAGATAAACCACTATGGGCTAACCTGCATCACACATCCACCAAGTTGTATGTGCCATGCATGACTAAGGCTGCACGTTACTGGTAGGATCAAATGGGAGTCAGAAAGGCTAGCCCGCCCCCCCGCCCTGCATGCATCATCCTGCCCAGAGCCCCCAGCTCTGCCTGGCCTAGGCTCCTAATAATTGACCTAATGGCCTCCACATGGACGAGAGATAACCAAGCACTATTTCCAGTGAAACAAAGCTGCTGTTTTTCTTCTCAGGAACAGGAAGACACAAGCACAACATGCAGCAGCATCTTTTCTTACAACTCATGATTGGCTCTCCTACAAACCAAAGCTGTTATTTAAAATCGCCATATGCCCATTTGTATATGTGCAAATAAACAATGCAGCGTAAGGCAGCTGACTGTTTGTTTTATTATGGGCCAATCTAGCTCTAATCCACATTTGGTTATTCCGTCTCTTGTGATCTCCGTCATCCCTTTGCATTTTATATTTCATTTTGCATACCTTGAGTTTCCTTTGCATTATCTTATCATTTGAAAGACAAAATTAGCCACAAGATATGTGCTGGGCAAAAATAAAAACAAAAGGTCAGTGGTGTTATCTACTGCGGCCATCATGACCATAACACATCACAGCAGCACAACTCACTGAGCCACACTTTAAATGGCAGTCTAGGGACACTGGGCCCAATTACAATTCAGACATTGTAAAACGTCCTGCTTAACCTGACATGCCAGATGGATTGTTATTCACAAGTCCATCTGGAGAGCCGTGCATTGAAACTGTTTGTAAAGGGCAGGAAATTGAAAGAAAAAAAAAACCTTGGCAGTTGATTGGATGAAACATATACCACGCCCGTATAGCTATCAGTACGACGTGATTGGTAAACATTCGCAATGATTCCAAGGCTTTCCAGACTGATTCTTGGGAAGAAAATGAAGTGAAGATAGGCTACTTCCTGCCCGGGCTCAGGTCTAATCCCTGCACCACAGTGCCTTTATTTTGAATTGTTTTAAACCCGCCAGGCCAGGCAGCTAGTCTGCTGTAGAGATCTGGATGAGTGACAAACAGATGTTATTTACCATTTCTTTCAGAGGTCCTTAAAAAGATCATGTCAGCGGGAACACGCTGATTCTATAAAAAAAGGCAAAAAAGAAAACATCAACATCACATCGTTATCCTGAAACATCTCCTTTGCTTTATAACGCTACAAAGTAAGACTACTAGCTTTAATGCTCTGCACTAGCTTTAGACAGCAACTCAAAAAATAAACTATTTTGAAAACATAATCCCTTCAACAAATCATCTTGGAAAGAACCCAAACCAAGGTTTTACACTCTGCCTGACCTGGTCGCTCCATACTTAAGGGAGATACTGTAAGATGAATTCCCCATTTGATTAATCTTGACAGTTCAAACATTGAGCAGTGCATAGATTATTGTTAAGTGGTTTATTGTCTAATAAAGATGTATTAGGACCCTTTATTCTTCAGACACAATCTGTCTGTAAGATTTTTTGATCACGCAAAAATTAAATATGTCGAGTAACATATGTGACTTCTCCTTCAATCGCGTTGAAAGGAGTGATCAGAAAGTCCCCAGGTTGAAACTGAATACAGCGCCCTCTTCTCATATTTCATGTACAAAAGACTTGAGAATCCTCTCTGTCCACAAGGAGAGCAACAGAGCCCAGGAAATGCCGATAGCAAATAGATAAGCTGTTAAAACAGTACATTTTAGACGAGAATTTCGACGAACAAGTACGATTAATTAACTTAAATATGGCATCAATAAATAGTACTTTATTTAATTTTAGTTTGAGATCTAATTCGGGCCATTTAAATTTCTGTCAGTTATGTGTGCATTGAGTTTGACAGACTGAATCTGAGCATTGATCACAGATTACAAAATCTTTACTAACTCTTTTCACCTATGTCACCAGTTTAGTGCTGAAGATTAACAGTCTTCTCATTCTTTGTCATAAAACGGCAATTTGATAATCCTGCTAATAAGAAGAGGAATTCACAAAAAGTAGCTGATGTTCACCAGGTACAAACCTTTTCCACAATTATAAGATCTCCGACTTGAATGCCACTGCTTTTAATCTTTACAGTGCCTAAAAGTTGAAAAAAATATGAATACAAATACAATTCTTATTTTATAAACACAAAAATTACATATTATCTCAATAAGTCGATGTTGGGCTAAATGCAAACAAAAGTAAATATATTCTGAAACATTAATGTACAGATGCAGATTACCGTATAGAATTTATGACTTCCTGTTTACCATTAACATCACTCAAATAAATAAATGAATATATGAATAGCACCCACTATCTAATGCTCAGTTCCCACACCCATGTAAAAGAAAATGAAATATTTTCTCTTCATATCAATTTGGAATGGATTAGTATTCCACATGACCCCCATCACACTGAATTTGGTAATGCAATTTACAACACAGCTCAGAGTGGATGCTGGAGTTTAGCCTTTTCTCTCATTCCATTTGGAATGAGCAGGCAAAAATTGTTTGGAGCAGGTCACTGACCTATGACCTTTGTCCTGACCTCTGGGTTTTGCATATGTAAGGCATTAAAGCAAATGAATATTGCTATGCAATATGTTCACTGGGTATGTAAACCGTGGTCAGAAAAATACATGTGCTAACCGTTTCTTACTATTCTGAAAACATCTCAATGGCCATCTTAAACCTTTAGGTTTCTATAAACCACAAGATATGCACTGGGGCCACTATCATGGAGGCTACTAGTCATTGTATTTATGAGTAAGACAAGCTGCCACATCAAAGGGGAAATGTGATGGAAACCACAAGAGGTCTCCTGCTTTTTATTGCTAGTAGCACTTTATACCAAACCCTCTTATGTACACTTTTACATCTCTGCTTTGAATTACCAACCATTTCCCCCAGCCCCTATAAGATTTAACAGGACCCAACCTCCTACACAGTTCATAGACGTTGATGCTGAAAACTAAAATATAACCAACAGCTTGTTTCAGATATCCACATAGACAGTGTGTTGTGTTTTTACCTCTTGTTGAGAGCTTGCTGTATATCTGTGAATTAACCTCTTTGTCTCTAACGTAGCATCGTATCTCTTCAACTGCCTCTCGTATGATTGTAGCAAGCAAGACTATGCCCTAGATAGAGAAAAGGTATACAATTAATAAATATGAATTATAAATTCTTGCCCTGACAAACTTCTAATCATAATCCAATTGAAAAGTAGATGTGTGTTATTACAATAAACAGAAACAAACGTGTTTTTCAAATTATGCATACCAAAGGGACCCAGTAGGTATAGAGGGCACCTAGCCGTAGCTCATTGACAAACTGAGAGCAGGCCAATAGCAAGAAGTAAAAGTTGAAGAAGTACTTGAATTGATTGAACAGCACCTGTGAAGACAAAACAACACAATTTAGAAGTATTCTGAGATCAATAATAATAATAATAATACATTTTATTTGGGACGCCTTTCTAAATACTCAAGGACATCTTAAATTTCAAATACATAGATATAAAACAGTCAGCTGAAATATACATGTGCAGTGATGTGTGCAGATCAGAATCAAGTATCACGATAGTGTATATAAAATGAAGTGTCGTGCATATTTACCCAACTACATTTTGTTGTTGAACATTGCAGTTTATTTAATAACATCAATTTGTACATTATATCATTGAAATACTGTCTATGATGACCTGAACAATAAAAAGCAAAAGCGTGTATTCCTTGTTTATAGCATAAACATTTACATTGAGTGGAATGGCAGCATTGCAATTCCTTTTTTTCCCCCAGACAGGGAAACAAACCCCCTTTAGATTTAGCAGTTACGCTATACTTCTGCTGATTTCATTACCACCCATGTGCAAAATTTCTACCAAGACATTGCTTGTTTCTTTATACAGCGACCGCAAACTGTTCACAAGTGGACAGCAATGCACAGCCGATCGTGCATACAAAAAAACTACATTCAGACTTGAGCAGCAGGCTGGCAGCACTTTGTTAAAAAAAAAAAAGGACGTCTTCACAGGAACTACAGTAAATAAAAAGTGAATATAAAAGCACCATCATGCTTTGCAATGCAAAACCCTGTCAATTATGACCTTGTCCTGTGCTTGTGCAAACAAATGTTAGCTACTTTTAATGTCTGCCTGGACATTCAAAAAAGCCATGAAATTGTAAGACTACGTCTGGAAAGCAAATACACATGTAAATCAGGTCTGGAAGATGTGACGGTCAAAAAACATTGCGTGATGATGACTTCCTTCGATATTGACTTCTTTTGATATTGTGAATTGAGGCTTACATTCTACATTTAGGCCTACCACTTTCATTCTGATCTCAGACTATGCTTTGAGTGGGTATACCAGACTGAGACATAACTGTAATAGGTTAACATTCTTTTAATTATTAATTCATTATTTTAATATTGCTATTACATGTTGTGTATTGACATTTGTTAGCGCCTATTGCAACTTAGTCTTCCTTTAAGGGTTGCAATCTGTTCCCTTCCTAAGGTTTCTTCAAAAGTTTTGGTTGCCCGAGTAGAGGGTAAGATAGTATATGAGGTTTGATTTCCATGTGCGATGTGGGCCTGAGACGCCCATTGAGACTATCAGGTGATTAAGGGGTACAAACATTTTATTTGATGAACCATTGAAGTACATTTCTTAAATTGTGTATATCTACTGGGTAAAACACATGCATTGCCATTAAGGTGGAGCCTACTAAAAATAAACAATGCTAAGGGCTCTTAGATCCATGAACACAGGTCAGTTAGTACAGCCTAGAGTCCAAACAAAACACGGAGAAGCTGCGTTTAG
>JAODTR010059042.1:0-17120 GCA_025399935.1 Amblyopsis rosae
CCCCCCCCCCCCCCCCCCCCCCCCCCCCCCCCCCCCCCCCCCCCCCCCCCCCCCCCCCCCCCCCCCCCCCCCGAGACCTGGGACTGCCTCCCTGAAATGAGTTCTAGCAGGTGAGAAGTGTCGAAGCACAACTGAAAGCCGATGGAGATGATAGCCCTCTGGTGAATTTAAAAGTAAGTTCGATAATAAACCGGTAGGATATGTCCCGGTAAATCATATAGCCTCTCCAGTTTAAGTTGCTAGGACGTGTGTACAGTAGAGCACTACTGGTGGTAGAATAGCCTACGATAGTACAATACTGGTATGCTAGTAGCTCAGTAGCTAGCCAGTCATTTTTTTTGTAATTTAAAGAGTTGTAGAGCAATCAGGGATAAAAGAATGTCCGAAGACTCTGAAAACAACTAACTTCACTTAATAAAACAAGATATTAAGACACTGACAGAGAAGCGTCAGCCAACTGCGCCAGCGTGCTCTTGACGGATAGGGAGGTGTCACAGGCGGAGTCAGGTAATGCAAAGACGGTGATGGCCAGAGCTAGCACACCGCGGTCTTCAAACCCGTTCTTGAGAAGTTCTCTGGGTGACACCGCAGAGGGTTTGTCCATACGTTCTCCCAACAGGAGTGTGCATGTGTGGAGAGGTCACTGCCCACTTTGCACTGGCATCTGCACTGGCACCTGCATGTGTGAAGTATACTCTATTATATGTGGTACTTGAGAGGGTTATTTCATCTAACTTTTGAGGTGTCACTGACAGTTGAGGAAAATACTCTGTGACTCCAGTATATGGCATTAGCAGTTTAATATCCCTATACTGCAATAAACATTGGTGTAAAGATACACGTATAACTGCAGAGATAATGTCCTTTTCCCCTGTCCATTCATCACTGCAGGAATATGTATTTAGATGATTTTAGGATCTAATTATCACAACTTGAAAAATGTGTGGTTGAACCTGTGTTGTTTGGCTGTCATTGTTTTACTACTTCTGATATTTTGAAGGATCTTAAACCTGGAAACTTGGCAGTGAATCAGGACTGTGAGTTGAAGGTTTGTGGCTAAAATTAATTAACTTTGAATTTGTTGTGCATATTGTGCAAAGGTCTCAGACTATATATGTATGTTTGGCAGATCCTGGATTTTGGGCTGGCTCGCAGTGCTGATGCTGAGATGACGGGTTATGTTGTGACTCGCTGGTACAGGGCACCGGAGGTCATTCTGAACTGGATGCACTACACTCAAACTGGCAAGAAACTGTTCCATTCTCTCCATCTTACCTACTGTATATCATTACTGTAGTTGTTCTGGACACATCCATCCAGACATATTGAGTGTAGGTTTACTTTGTAACTCAAAGCAACAATATGCAGTTTTATGTTGAGGTAACACAATGAAATGTGTATATTCAACTTACTTGCAGAATTCAGTTCACTCATTTAAGAGGTATATGTGTTTGGTCAAAACAACATGTACCTGTAAATTCTTGAACACAAGCTGTAATAATATAGCGGCGGTACACCCCTGCAGTTTGATTGTTCAGCAGTAGCCATCATCCATCCATCAGTGAATTCTCTGCACTGCTGCTAGACTGGTCATTGAGACTTGACCTCACTAGCCAGTGAGTCAGTGTGTCTGTTGAGCATTAATGCACATCTCTAACAACATACTGCATACCGTATCTTTAATCTTGAATGTGTAAATGGGACTTAATCACATTAATACTCATAACATCTTAGTGTAGTCTGAGTGAAGTTGCATCTTTGCCTGGTGACTGTAGCATGTTATATAGCTAAAATTGCTGTCATTATTAATGAATTTCTTGTGACTGCACTTCTTTTATTCCGTCTATACAAATCAGCTATCAGCTGTTTTTTTGCATGGTTGCTCATTAATGTTTTTCTCCTTTTATGTTTATTTTAGTGGATATATGGTCTGTGGGGTGTATCATGGCTGAAATGATCAATGGAAAAACACTATTCAAGGGCAAGGACTGTATCCTTTCATTTCCCAGTCTTTTGACTAGCTCTAGTCAAAGGCATCTTTTGTACAATTAATATTGTATTTTAAAAGCTCCTGTAATTCCGTAGACATTTGCCTCCAATCACCAAGGAAAAGTAACTACACTCAGCATGCCTTCTGAATGCACATCCAATGCACATGAATGGATGTACTGTAGATGCAAGCGTGAAAGCATTGTTTTTGTGCACGTTTTCAGGGACAGCTTTGCTCTTCACAAAGGAAGGCCTATGAAGCTAATATACCTTGCAAAAGGTCTAAAGTGCACAAGTGTGAGTGGTTTATACAAATATCTTCCTGGCTTAAATATCTTTGACTGTCTTGAATATCAGACATGGACCAGCTAACGCAGATCATGAAAGTTACTGGTCTGCCAGGACCAGAATTCATACAGAAACTAGACAGTCCAGAGGTAAGCCTAAATAGCTATGGTTTTAGTTTTGTATGTGCTGACATTAAATACATTAATAGCCTGCTAGGCCAAATAAATACTTATAACACATTTGATACAAAAGACTATTTTTAATAATTAGCATGTCATGCATACTGTTTTTTAATTTTTTTATTTTTTTATCTTTAGCAGCTAATCACTATTTACTGTATAGACAAAACCAGTTGAGTTAAATTGTGTGAGCTGATTGGTCATATGATCAGTGTATTCCTACACAGCTGTCCTAGACATTCAGGTTTGTTCTTTAAAAAAATGTAACTGCTGATAGTTGCGACATTGCACATGTCTAGTAGCTACACAGTGTTCTACACTATTGTAATATCTTATTGTAAGCGAGAAGCTGTGATACAACTTAATTCTGTGCATTCAGGATGCGACTTGTCGGCTAATCCTCAAAGACTATGCTAGCCTTTGACTATTATTGTGAAGCCCCCAGGGTCTAAACCACACATTGGTTTGAGAACAATTCCATTCTAATCTTGCTTGATTGTCAAGCAATGTCTAACTGATTGCCCTGCTATGGAATATTTTACGTGAAGGCTGATCATTACTATTCCATTGACTTTAAAGAAAAATAGTCTCTGAAGAATCATGCACAAAAAAAGATCTCTTATTTGATCATGAATATAATGATATTGTTCTTATCCTCATATTAGTTGTGATGTTTGCTTCTTTAAAAAAATGTGTGATACTCTTATGCTTTCAGGACATGTATCACTTTACAAAATCCTTTGATTTTATTCTGTACAGTTTGATCATTATTCATCACCATCTTTGTGTCAGTCACATTGTCCCGTAGAGGGAAATTTGCCTTATGTTTACAAAATACAGTAACAAATACTTAGAGAATAAAAATCAAGATACATGTCTATAAGATCATAGTTCAACATGTTTATGTGACTCAGTAAGTGACCAAATACCATTACCATGATCAATAAATAACTTTCGCTACATTAAAACAACATTTTAATAGCTGTAGGGAGAAATTAGTCCCTGGCTCTTTTAGTTTGAAGGTAAGTGGTAAGTGTTCGCAGTCTTTGACTCCTACTTATTGGACAGCCTTTAACCAATCTGCATTGCTACAACTGTTTGTATTACTTCGGGTGTGTTCAGTGGACTGAATGCTCTGAGCGTTCAATGAACGGTTCCTCAAAAATGTTCAAAACGTTCTTGAACTAAACTTTCAAACACGTTTGCTGCGTTTAATGGGCGTGGGGAATGTTGCTCAGTGGTATGATATGAAGTGTAGCTGCATATTTACCTGGGTGTTTTAAAAGTATTTGTGAGTAATAAGTCATCATCACTATGTAGAACCAGTACCAAATGTAACTTTAATTACATTATCTTAAATGTATGCCGGTTCTTTCTGATATGAAATGCGTGAAATTCAAAATCGACATATGTTGACCAAGCCATTGCGGACATCAATTGCAACAGTAAACCGACAGAAGTGGTTCTAGAGCCACGCTGGTTTCCTCACCTTGTGCAAATGTACTGATGAAACACAACACTCTAAAGCCGTAAAACACAAACGATGGCTTTGTTGTTGTTAGCCACGTAAACTTTGTTCAACCCACAGTCTATATGGACAGGCCAACTCCGCCCTCTTTTGTAACCTACTGATCAGTCCACTGCCATTCATTGAACATTGTTCATTGACATTTAGCAAAGTTCCACCATCCTAAACGCATTGGTTCATCAACCTCTTCCACCAGCTACCACCATTTCGAAACACACGCTTCAGCGTCGTCTCACCCAGCCACCCTGATTGGGTGGGAGAGTGGAAGTGCAAATGCTAATGTGAGCACGTTGACAGTGCAAATGCTAATGTGAACAGGTTGGCAGTGAAAATGCTAATGTGAACAGGGTTTCCAGACTATAATCTCAGCAAATTCAGCAATAGGCATGGCGGAGCCAGGCTAATATGGATGACAAGTCACATATACTGTTGCATGAGCCTTCCTGACCACATACCTTTCAATAACTTGTAGGATGCTTTTTATTCACGCCTGTGAATAAACATTAGCTATGTTCGCTAACATCCACAATGACACATGATACCAGATTCAGAAGAATTCCCCAATAGGGCACATGCTCTGAATGATTGTGTGTTTTGTCTCTAAAAACAGGCTAAAAGCTATATTACCTCCCTTCCTCGATTTCCCAGGAAGGACTTTTCCACATTGTTTCCCAGAGCCAGTGCACAGGGTAAGATAAAACGAGGGAACCTGTTCTCTCTTTAGGCTCAGATTACATTTTAACTTTTTTATTAACCCAGGAAAGGTTTCTTCTGTATGAGGTGAAAGGATGTTTGTACAGCATGAGCGACTAGCAAAAACATTGAAACAGTAATAAAAGGTCTGGCAGGATAATGACTTAACCTTTTATCTCGGGGATCTTGAACAATTGCAACTATTTCAACAAACTCTACAAACACATTCTGTTCATTTTGTGTTAGAACTGTCTGCATTTCATTATTATCCTTTAATTTGACTGATTGATATACTGGGTGTATTATTGTGACTCACCATGTACTGTAGCTATCGACCTGTTAGAGAAGATGCTGGTTCTGGATGGAGATGAGAGAACAACTGCTGAATTAGCTCTGGAACACCCATACTTTGACGGGTTGAGAGACCCCGAGGACTGCCCTGACCCCAAGCCATATGACGACACCAATGACAATGCTACATTACCCCTGGCAGAGTGGAAGCGTGAGTGAAAAGCAATTATTTTATTTCTGAAAGGTTGCACAAAACGTGAAGTGATATAATTGGTTTGCTGTATGATGCTGTAGAAATGCTGCAGAAATTAAACATGTTCTTACCTTTTTTCTTTCCTTCTAGGGTTAACATTTCGAGAAGTGAAAAGCTTTGTGCCGTTCCCTAGACGTGACTCCAAGAGAAGAAACACATTGACAATTTCTCCCTAATTTCACTGATTATGCGCATCGTTAATGCCCATAACCAGCAAACACAGTATAGGCTACAGCCCATTGTGCCCCATATGTTTTATAGCAATGTATTTTTAGGAAAAAATATTTTTCATCATTTGTAAAAGATTAAATTATTACTTTTGCTCACAAGAGTGATAAATTATGTGTTCTGAAGAGGTCTAATCTTCAATTGTTGATTGGCACTAAAACGTGTCCCTGGTGTGACTCATTTTCCAAAGTATTAGTGTATATCTAGCCAATCCTATTGCATTGCTTGTCACGGTGCGTGTAATGGCATTTGGTTTCCAAGCTATGGTAGACATACAGGTACAGTCTACCGTTTATCTCTTTATAAGTCTTATTCATTTGAAAGAGTAGAGCCTGCACACTGGCTCATTTTTACTCTGTGGTCATAATCTTTCCATTTTGTTCCTTGACTATTGTCTTATAACTTTACTCTATTCGATGGTTGTTTTCTTATGTATCCTCTGCATTTCTCTTCCCTTATTCTTCTGTTATGTTCCTTTGTTTGTTACAGATTTCCTTATCTGATCTATTACTTTTATTTCTTTTCATCATTTTTAAATTGTGGGTAAAAGGTAAATGATAAATACATAATGGTTGCAAATTTTGATAAAGAATTTTAAAATTACATTGTCTAGCCATATAGTAGCCTATGTCAAGTTTAATAATTATCTAGTGTTACAGTTTTAGTATGTCATTGGCGGGCTATACCATACTTGTCATTATTTTCATTTAGTTACATTTTCTAAGTTTTGTTCACTGTTGTAATTGTTTCATCCTCGCAATTGTATATACGTTTTAAACGTTGGCTGTGTTGATCCATTGCTGGTTATGCATGTAAAGGTTAATGGGATGATGATACGCCTGCAAGGTAATGTAGGACCTTTTCTATATTTTGCTATGTGTGTATGCGCAGGCTGTGTGTGGTTGATCATGTATTGTGATGATAGGAATAAATACCCTGCCGTTTTAAGTATTATCTTAATTGTCTCGCCACACACCGTTTGTGGAAACTTGGCACACGGCTACACTAATGAAGTTCTGTGATATATAAAGTACTAGGCCAATCCTCCAATATATTATGGGAAATTATTCATACAAGTTGCATACAAATTACAAAGCTGAATCCCTCTAAAGGAAAATACATGAAGCCCGCGCGTAAACCCAGGCCTTGTTCCGTCAAGAGGAGTGGCCTATTCAAGCCCCACTCCAACTCGAATCGCTGCTACACAGTCAGCTCTAAACAGCTAGCTAGCTAACGGAGTCTAGCAAATCTCACAAAACTCGACAACACGCTGTTTCCCAAGAGCAGATCATGTTGGTGTACTACCCATGTTCTGAATGCGTAATTGGGAAGTTGGGTGTTTCCTAAATGAGACCCTGAAAAGAAAACGGAAGGAAAGACACCGGCTTTCACGGCTAGGGCAAGGAGTATAGAGAGCTAAAGCTTGCTGCTAGCTGTCGGGGTCTAGTTAGAGAGGGGACTGGCTTAGACAGCCATTCTCAAGAAAGCAGCCAGGGTGCATTTTGTCCTTGTCAGTTACCTGCAATAACAGGTAAGGACACTTCAGTGTGTCACTTCCCTCAGTGAACCTCTGAGTGGCAGAAAAGTTTTTGACTTTAATTTTATCATTGCTCTGCTGCCTTGTATGTTACAGTAGCGCTACCTAGCTGTAAAGTTAGCAGGCTAGCTGCTCACGCTACCGTACTTGACTGCTGTCATGGGTATCAGTATAACTTGTTGACTTAATACACTTCGTTTTGAAACGTATGCACGGTGAACTAATTTTACAATAAAACTATAACTATCTGCGTTATGTATTGGGTAGACGAGCTTTTGAAACGGTAAATATGGCTGACATTTTACTCGCAAAATAAGGACACAATCTTTGGGGGCGGTGTTATTCTTGAAAGCTATTGGTTGTGAGGTGGATCAGTCTAACCCCCGGGAAAGGTGATTGGTTTACCTCGTTTTGTTGTGAACAGTAGATAGTTGCCAACAATTTCAGGAGATAAAGTCTTCAGCAATCTGCTAATGACTACTCTTTCTTTCTTTGTCGTTTATCTCTGTAAATAAATACAATGTAGGCCTGGCGTTTGTCCCACCAGTTATGCGTTGCGCCTGTTTGGTTTGGTGACTTGTAATGCTAGTGTGTAAAGGAATGTTTTTATTTACATTACAGATGTTCAGAGAATAACCCTGCCATTAGGGCAGCAACATATGATGCCTGGTTAGGTTTGATATTGTAAAATAACAACAATGTTGTTATATTAAATTGTATTTCAATCAAGTCATTTGCTTCTGTTGTCCTCTGTAGATATCACAGCAATCACTTGACCTGATTATTTTTAGTGCTTGATAAATCATTTAATGACAGCTATGTACTCAGGGGTGATTTGAGGAATCTTCTGCCATTGTCACCAAAATTGAATTTTTGGTTAAATGCTGTTATTATTCCAGAGTGCATAGAAACTCTGTCAAATAATATAAACTAATTGAGATTCCATCATAACAGTTCCCCGTTAGAAAGTGTAGTTTTCGTGTCCGTGTTGAGCTCCTCCTCCTTCATGTATTGCCATGGTTACACTAGAATGGGCAGACATGCCTACGTTGATGTCTACTGAGTGAATGCTATTATATTATAATAATATTTGATATACGTAATGTTATGTTGTCTGAGTGAATGCTTTTATATTATAATAATATTTTATATACATAACGTTATCTTGTCCTTCCAGCAGGTGGTGTTCCCGGGCAGTGGGCGTATGAGGAAGCCACGTGGGAAAGCCCAGCCGGCCTGTGGGAGGGGAGCCGGCGGCCGGCGGTCCGATAAGATGGGCGGTGGGCGCGGTCGTGGGCGCCAGCGCTCCCCGTCCCCCTACAGCTTGAAGGCCTCTCCCAACCGGGAGACACTGACGTACGCCCAGGCCCAGAAGGTGGTGGAGGTGGACCTGGAGGGCAGGCTTCACCGCATCCCCATCCTGGACCCCATGGCAGTCATCACCGAGGACCAGATGATGGCCCAGGACATTGCCGAGTGCAACAGCAACAAGGAGAACAGCGAGCGGCCGCCCCTTCCCGCCACTGGGCCGCAGGCGTCGCTGTGCAAAGCGGTCACGCCGTGCAAAGCGGCGTCGCCGTGCAAAGCGGCGTCGCCACGCTCCCGCCGGAAAGAGCCCAAGCTGTCCTCCGTCAGATCCCCGCCCTCTCAGAGACACAAGGCTAACGCGGCCCTCCTCAAGTCGCCCCCCGACAGAACGGGCAAGCCCCACCACTTGAGCCTCCCGGAGCCCAAATTCCGCCTGCTGGAGACCTTCCAGGCGGCCGAGGCTCCGCCCCTCCCGGCCGCCTACTACCGCTACATGGAGCGTTCCCCGGAGGAGCTACAGGAGGCGGCGGTGGCCGAGTACGACATGGACGAGGAGGACACCGCCTGGCTGGAGATGGTGAATGCCGGGCGAGCGTCGGCGGGCCACGCCCCCGTGTCCCCAGACACCTTTGAGCTGCTGGTTGACCGGCTGGAGGAGGAGGCGTACCAGGAGGTGCGGAGCCGAGCCCCATCGCACAGCGCCGCCGACGACGCAGACGCCTTCTGCTGCGTGTGCCTGGACGACGAGTGCCTCAACAGCAACGCCATCCTGTTCTGCGACGCGTGCAACCTGGCCGTGCACCAGGAGTGCTACGGCGTCCCGTACATCCCCGAGGGCCAGTGGCTGTGCCGCTGCTGCCTGCAGTCGCCAGAGAAGCCCGTGGACTGCGTGCTGTGCCCCAACCGGGGCGGGGCCTTCAAGCAGACCAGTGACGGCCGCTGGGCGCACGTGGTGTGTGCCATCTGGATCCCCGAGGTGTGCTTCGCCAACACGGTGTTCCTGGAGCCCGTGGAGGGCGTGGCCAACATCCCGCCGGCCCGCTGGAGGCTGACATGCTGCCTGTGCAAGCAGAAGGGCCGCGGCGCATCCATCCAGTGCCACCGGGCCAACTGCTACGCGGCCTTCCACGTCACGTGCGCGCAGCGCGCTGGCCTCTTCATGAAGATCGAGCCGGTGCGCGACACCACGGCGCACGGCACCACCTTCTCTGTCAAGAAGACGGCGTTCTGCCAGGCGCACTCGCCATCGGGGCCGGAGCCCGACGACGACGGGGTCGTAGGCGGGGGGGAGGACGGCGGGGGAAGGGTGGTGGGCGGCAGGGCCCGGGCCAGCAGGGGCCGCTGTGCCTACACCGAGACGCCGCCGCTCCCCAAGCGGGGCAGGAAGAGCGGTGGCCCCGCCAAGCAGGGCAAGCGCAAAGGGAAGAGCAGCGTGGACGTTGTGGCGCTGCCGCACACCCCGTCGCCGCTTGTGGCCGTGCCAGAAATCCCTCCACACAGGTGGGCTACAGCAGTGGGCCCCAACCCTGGTCCTATGGACCTGCTGCCCTGCATGTTGTAGATGTCTGCCCGCTACTGCACACCTGATTCAAATGAATGGTCGTTATCTGAGAGAGCACAGATTGATAATGCCCCATTCATTAGACTCAGGTGTGTTGGAGTAGACTGGCTCCGCCCCTGACAATTTAGCTTAGCTCAATTTCTTTTTGCTGAGATTACATTCTGGAAACCTTGCTCGCATTAGCATTTTTACAGCCACCCTGCTGGCAGCCCAATCAGCATGGGTTAGTGAGATGATGTTGAAATCAAGTGTGTTTCAAAATGGTGGTAGAGCTAGATGAGGTGATCAAAACTGTTGTTGCAACGGCGATTGGTTCAGCGCTGTCCAGTAGTTCCAAAATTAACCAGAGGTCTACGCCAAGTAGGAGGAAACAACTGCAAACACTTCCCAATAGAGCGTGGCTTCGTGAATATGGTCTGGTTACACCAGCCTAGTGTTCAGAGCAGCAGAGATCAAAAAATGCTGGACAGTAGGTCCCCAGAACTAGTCCAATGTTGAGGACCACTGTCCTACACTCTTTAGTGTAGGTAGGTAGTAGTGATGTGCTGGCCCGTGGGTTGGGCTGGTTCGATAAACTTAAAAGAAAATATTGTGGGTTGGTCCAGTCTAAATAAGGCAAGGCAGCGTTCCCACCAAGTAAGAAATATTTACTGAATCATTGTGAGCGAGCGAGGATTCTCCTATGCTTGCTTTCTCAAGCACACACACTCATATTGCACAGATGATGCACTGATTCAGCGGTGCAGATCCTCTCATGCCCTGGCTGTCAATACTAGACTAAACTAAACTATAAAATTTGTTTGACCTAAGTCAACTTTGTTAGTTTAATAGCATATATGCTGACTTGCTTCTGCCTATAGGTTATGCAATCAAGTATTATGCTAGCTTAGCCTATTGCTAACAGATGACCAAAACAATAAAATAAGCCTAGTTTAGCAAGGCTTTTGCTCATGCTTAATCACTTTGCTGTAGCCTGCCATGGCTCCAGAGACATTAGGCCTTTGGTGTCTCTGCTATTGTCTGCGTCAGTGTTACGTCCCTTTTGAAAGGTCAAACGTAACGTAAATTAGAAATCAGTATCTCTATCACCATTGCTATACAGGCTCAAGTTGGCGGTTTGCAGGTTGGGTTCGAGTGGTTGATGATGAACCATATTTTTGTTGGGTCGGACGCAGGGCTGCACGATTATGGACAAAATGCTAATCTCGATTATTTTGATCAATATTGAGATCACAATTATTAATTGATTTTATGAACAATGTATTTTTATTGCACTCACAATTTTAAACCATGGAAATCACTTCTATCTTGTGCTACATTTATTGACGTTTGAGGTGTTTCTAACAGGCACCGACAGTCAGCTACACGATCATTATGGGCCATAGATCCACATGCCATCTGGAAATATCACCAGTTAACATGGTCACCACTTAGACCGTAACACCGGCGCAGACAATTCGAAAGCACACTTTGCATATGACTTGTTCTTGCTTAACATCACTTGTCATAAATCCAAAATACTTCCAAACAACAGTCTTTCCCTTTCGAGGGAAGGGAAGCTCTACGTCTTCTGCTGCTGTCACGATATCAGAAATCTAGTAGTCAATACCAATACCAGTGAGTGGGCTCCCGAGATAGTACCACCGGCCCGGGACCTCCGTGACTCGGTGCCCGCACGAGAGTGCTCCTAGGGCGGGTAAACGGTCGGTGCTCCGGAGGTATCAGGAAGCGCGAGGCGAAAACGCGTCGGTTAAAATGCATTGTAGTAAATTACAGCATACACACGTGAATGTTTGCAATGCAAATATGCAACGTATCCTACATATTTTATTCGCTTCAAGGCTGATTTTGTTTCGCTTTTGCCAGGCGATTATGTTCATCAATGAACCATTGATGTCACATGACAATAGCGGAACTGGGGAACTGTTTACTTTTTACTCAACCAGTAAGATGGATACTATGGCTGGAAAGTTCGATGGCACCGTTGGCATAGTTTACGGTACTGTTGTTTTTTGTGAATGTAGTAGTCCCTGATAATGCGCCTGGAACGCAAAGTACCCTTGCTGTTTTTCTTTTCAACGAGTGGAGGCAGAGCTGCAGCTACACGTCCATGGTACCGTACGCGTCCAGGTTGGATATCTGGTACCTACGGTACTGTACAAAAACGAGTACTGTCATGTTTTCCAAATGTTGGCATCGTTGAAGTATCGGTTCTCGTGACATCCATACTTTGTATTACTTTTCTACTCGGACTGCTGCCTCGCAACATCCAGGAAGGTTTTGTATATCCACATGCTGTTGGAGGGTGCGCGCGAAGCCAAATCAGCTGCTGTTGGCGGGTGACTAGGAAGGGCTTGATTTGATACATAACAGAGTTTTCTATGAGCAGAGCACGTATTTTAAACGTCAATATCGCCGTCGATCATGTTCATTTAATCGTGAGAAGCCAAAATCGTAATCGATATTCGATTAATTGTGCAGCCTAGTCGGACGGTACGGGTTGGCTCTCAAAGAGTCGGGTGGGTGCGGGTTGTAAAAAACACGACCCGCACATCACAGGTAGGTAGGTTGGTATCCGTACTTACTTACTTTATTGTTCCCATGTGGACATTTGTTTTTGGTTCTCACGGCAATGTATAGCAAACCATCATACAAGATATTATTCAAATAAAAGAAATGGTCTCCGTCACCATGACGACGACGCTTGCCTACAGATGCCACGGCTAACTTTGGTCTCTCTCTCAGGCTGAACATCATCTGCAAGGGCATCCTGTTCCAGAAGAAGAACCAGTTCATGCAGAGGCTGCACAGTTACTGGCTGCTCAAGAGGCAGTCGCGCAATGGTGTGCCGCTAGTGCGCCGCTTGCACACCAGTGTCCAGCCCCACAGGAGCACAGAGCACACCAGTACGGTAGGTTAGTGCCACTGTGTTGTGTCGTCAGAGGCAGCCCGGACCTACAGGACATAGTAGTACATGCGTTCGTTTGCCTCTTTTGTTGTGTGCAGCCTGAGGTGGACGAGAAGGTGTGTGCGGCCAGGGAAGCGCTGAGGTACTGGCAGAAGCTCCGGCACGACCTGGAACGAGTCCGCCTGCTGGTCGAGCTCATCCGCAAGAGGGAGAAACTGAAACGAGAGCAGGTACCAGGACATGAATTGGCCAATGTAGACGTGTGTCACTTGACACAGGCCACCTGTCTGAGCATGCAGTAAATGGGACCTTTACGTACATAAAGGTGCCATTTAGCTTGGGTTTGCATTAAGATATCATTTGACACGTTGTGTTAATTAAGATGTTTGCACTATGAGCAAGCATACATGGTCTATATGATTTTGTCCTCCTATGTATCTTAGTTAGGCCTGTATTGATAATTACTCTTTATCGACTTATCCTGCTATATTTGGACATAAACTACATTTTTCAGATGTCAATAATGCCACATGTGTGCTACTGACATAAGAAAGTTAGCCATGTTGTGCTGCTTCTGTGCTCTCCACATACTGTACACACAGAGCAGACAGTGTTCCTCGAGGTTTTAATGTGTTTTCCCTGACTACTGCATAATTCAAGCCAACTACGTTTGGAAGAAAAAATGCAAAAATGTTCCCTTTTTTCTGCTTAAAGGTTTAGTATTAAATGTAATAGTTTTGAATAGCAATTAAATTGGTTTAACCAATCATAATTGACAATTGAAGTCACATGACAATAGCAGAACAACTTTGTTTACATGATTCTGACAATAATGTAGTTTATACATTTTGTCTGGGCATATATATATATATATATATATATAAACAAAAATAGTTATTGTGATCTAATCTTAGTGATTCTTAAATGTCTACCTCTGCCTAACCCGGGGGTCTGCAACCTGCGGCTCTTGAGCCCCTCTACAGTGGCTCCCTGTGGCTTTGACAAACATCACAGAACTCTATAGGTTCTATTTTGTTTTCAGATTTCAACCATATACAAATTGATCTAGCCCATGCAAAATTGTGAGTGCACAGTAGCTGGGTATTAGGCTAGGATTTAGTATATTCTGCTAAGTCACCAGACATGGTTAATTAATGAAAACATGAATTCATTTTCATTCAGGTCTATTAGTAATGCTGATAGGCTAACTATATGTATGTAGTATAATATTTTCTGCCGCTCCAGACAGATAAATAAAACATATTGTCTCTTTTGATAGTGAAAGTGGCAGACCCCTGCTCTAACCCTTCCGCATCTCACTCTTTTCTGTTTCCTGTGGTCTCCATCCATGCAGGTCAGGGTTCACCAGGCCACTGTGGAGATGCAGCTGACCCCAATGCTAGTGCTCCTGCGCTCCACACTGGACCAGCTGCAGGAGAAGGACACGGGCCACATCTTTGCACAGCCTGTGGACATCAAGGAGGTCAGGCGTGGTTCACATCGGTGCACACATGACAAGATCATTGGTGGAAATGTTACACACCAATGTATTTATGCATGTACTTATTTATTTACTTTCTAATTGATTAGTTATATATTTAATTGTTTTATAAAATTAAAAACAACTGTATTCCTTCTGTAGAATGCAGCACACTGCAAAGCAGAATACCGAAATATAAAAGAAATATAATAGAAATATAAAAACAAACTAATTTCCAAAATGAGTTTAAAAAAACATTACATACCAAATACCATGATTTATTCTCTCACACACACACACACACACACACACACACACACACACACACACACACACACACACAGAGAACCATGCATCATTAAATGGCTCTCCTCACCCACCCACACACATGCTGTAGCTAGTGGTCACACTGTGTGATGTCCTGTTCCATCCAGTGCACAGTAAGTAAGCTCACGTGCATGTGACCCACCCCCTTCAGGTCCCAGACTACCTGGAGTTCATCAGCCAGCCCATGGACTTCTCCACCATGCGTGTGAAGCTGGAGGGCCACGCCTACCGCTCTGTGTGCGACCTGGAGGCTGACTTCAACCTGACTGTAGCCAACTGCCTGCTGTACAACGCCAAGGAGACGCTGTTCCACCGTGCCGCGCTGCGCCTCCGCCACCTGGGTGCAGCCATCCTGCGCCAGGCCCACCGGCAGGCCTCCAACGCCGGCCTGGACCCCAACACGGGCATGCACCTCCCAGAGTCGCCCCAGAAGCAGGACTTCTACACCTGCACATGGGAGGATGGTATGTGGCGCTGTTGTGGCCGGCTGGGGTTTAGCTGCTTTGCTTTCCTCTGTCTAAAGGGCTTTAATTAATTAATTAAATACATTTTCATTAAGAAGCAGGCTAGGCGGGTTGTGGGGAAGTACTATGAGTAGACACAGTGTTTCTTGATTGTAGGCATGTAAGCTAGCAAGCAGCATATAGCCGAACCAGTTGACAGATTATTAATAGGATTGTCATAAAGTTATAAAAAAAAATCTCACGTTTAAGCTTTTACATCAGACAGAAAATGCGCAAAATGTGTTTACATGCTTATTAGACGTATTCATTATTGTTAAGTTTACGTAATAAAATGCACCAATATGCAAAGCTTATTTAAGATGTATTTTCCTTACCTTTTTTATTATTAAACAATGCGTCTTGTGAACCGGACGCTGGCTACCTTATTAAAGTCTCTCTCATCCAGCACAACAATTTTACTTAACTTGCACATCTTGGACGGTCGCGCACAAGCATGCTAATAGGGTCCCTTTTGCCAACTTCCTCGGAAACACAAACTACAGCAGGTACTCTAGGTGTGGAGTCTGTTGACCACTCTGCTTTTCTTCGGGCTTACCCCACATTTTCCGACCTGGCTTCAGAGACAAATTTTCAGCAGAACTTCCACGAATGTGTTTCCTAGTGTTTCACGTGTTGTTTGTGGGCGTGCTGTGTAGGCTACCTACCATAGAAATATAGTCGTCTTGAATTTTGGAGCATGACTGGTAGGCCTAGAGGAGCACCGCGCTGACTAGTTCGAATTGCGCTCAAACAAGGAGGATGGCGTGCAAATAAAACCATTGAAGCTACAAAAAAACAGTCTCAGATGCACACATAAATCGCATGCTTCGCGATTTGTTAATCACATTGGTTCAAATCGCAATTTCGGTTTGAAAACGACTAATCGTATGATTTACCGTAGTAGCCTAAAGGACAAATCTGGATTCCTTACCTTTGCCTTCCAGGTTAAAATGAATAAATGAATTTGAAGAGACGAAAATAACATGTCAAATTGTCCTACCAGGTTGAGTAAAGGGTTATAGCTTGACTGTCGACTATGTTACCATACCATCTGCATGCAATAGGCCATACCGGTGTATTAGACTTGTAAAAAACATTTAGACTAAAAGTTGACTAAAATATAATCACGTTTTTGTATTGTCGTCGACTAGACTTAAACTATTTAGAATGAAATTGACTAAAATGTGACTAAAACTATTAAGCATTTTCATCTAAAGACTAAAATTAAATCTAAAATTGCTGCCAAAATTAACAATGAACACCACATACTGTATAATTCATAAATAAGATAGACTAGGTTTATCAAAAATACTGTTAAAACTAAATTTGATAAAGTTCATCTACGTGGTTTGTTTACGGTTCTGTTCCCGTGACACTCTGAGCAGTGGATTTGCCTTTCATGTGAGAGGGAGGGTGTAGGATGGAGCGTTGGTGACAAGCCCTTAACGCTGTGGCGCATGCTCGCCCCCTAGTGGACAGCCTGCTGGAGCCAGCCAACCGGCTGCACATGAGCGCGAAGGAGCAGCTGCGTGAGCTGCTGGACAAACTGGACGTGGTCTCCTCCATGCGGCCCGGCGGGGCTCGCACCCGACGCGTCCGCCTGCTGCGCCGCCAGATCCACAACGTGCGCTACGGCCAGGGCCGGCGCCACGCCCTGTCCAACGGGCACGCCGCGGAGGAGGAGGAGGCGGGGAATGGCCAACAGGGAGACGGCGACCACAGGAACCCAGAGGCGTCATCCTCATCCGACAAAGGTGAGCCACAGCCTCTGTCCATCACGCCACATCATCATTTCTATCACATGAAAGGGTTCCCTGGTTCTGTAGAGAAGGCAGCGGTAGCCTCTGCACACACACACACACACACACACACAACAGGGCGCCAGCCTACCCCTAGAACAGCGGTTCCCAAACTTTTTATGCCACGCACCCCCTAATACCCATTACATGTAATAAAGCACACAACTATACAGGCCTATAACACATTTAAATTGAAAATGAAAAAGCAAATCAGGCATAAGCCGCAGAATACGCGGATATAGGCTATC
>JAODTR010059053.1:0-17120 GCA_025399935.1 Amblyopsis rosae
CAGACGGGGGCCCCGGGCTTCCTCCGGGCAGGGTAACCTCTCCTCTTAAATGATCTTTCATAGGGGTCTTCTGAACCCTTAACCCTTAAAATATAACTGAATGCGATATTACAGTAGGTAAGATCAGATAAGGCGAGCAAAGCCTTTCTGATCAGACTATGTGTTGTTTACACTTACACTACATACCTGCAGGGTATGTACGTTGTGCTAGTGTCCATGCAGATCTAGCCATATGTCACCACACGTCTAATGCAACTGTTGAACAAAACCACTGAGAAGTCACAAATATACAATCAACAAAATGATTCACATTTTGCTGCTGGTTAAGAAAGAGCTGTTGGATGCTGGAAATTGTTTTACTAAGTAATCAAACTACTGAATATTATACTAATCAGCTAAAAAACGACTTAAACGGAGAGGTTAAGTACAAGAACAGGTAAATATAGTACATTGTCTTAGACAATACAGTATTTAAGCTTCAAGCTCAGTTGTACATTTGATTTGTTTTACCTGAAAGAGAAACTAAACTCTAATCAAAGTTGGTCCAATGTCCAATGGGCAAGTGTTGCTGTTTGTGATCCCATCTGTTCCACCGTGATTTCCTCCACTGGCCTGGCCCATGCTAGATTTGCATTGCCTGCCTATGGCACAGCTTTGTAAGGAGGATACAGTTTTGCATGTGGTAAATTAATCAGGTGTTGGTTTAGCCTGGACCTCTACCTGCTGATTTGATGTGAAGAGTGAGCAGTGAGATTGGCTTGTCTGATATGGGGGGTGTAATGCGTTCGCTACACAGCTACAGTATACCGTTTATACAGTGCTATGCGGCCAGGAATATGCATGGAGCCATTGTATCCAGAAAATACAACACAAAACACTATATTGTGATACTGTGATTTCCTAATAAGGTTTTTGCCCAATCACCGGTGAGACCAAGATGTAATATCCCTGCCAAGCCTGCTGGGACACAGTAAACCATCTGCCATGCAGGACAGGAGCCAGTGAAAATAGCTGTGTTTCATCACGCAAACAGCAGGATATTTCAAATGGCTGACAGAACTAGGCTTAGGTATGTGTCTTACATGACACGCACTACTGTTGAAGTCAATGTGAAATACACTCGTTACTAGTTTTTGCTTTCCAGATGTTTCTTGAAGGAATCTATAAAAAGTCGCTATTGCTAGTTTCACTTATAATAAATAGTTAGTATGATCATAATGATCATAATAATTATAACTTCTAGTAAAAGTGATGATAGCGATTCTGAAAAGTATCCATTCATTAAGATGGCATTAAGAATAAAAGACGCACATATTATAAATAATCATGAGTGGCCCAGTCAGGCACTTGCCATAACAGCAAATGTGGCTCTATACAAACCTAATGGAGGCCAAACGCCTGGCATTAATACATTACTTCAGAAACCAGTAGACATCACAGACACTACATCCATCTTATAAAGTCCACAGTGAATCCCCAAAGCATATTATGTGATCTTCAATGTGTCTAAATGTGTAACAATGTATCACAGTGGTACTGTATGTGTGGGATGTGTTGCACAAGGAGTCTTTATGCCATAGCATGGAAGGTGGCTCTAGCAGTGACCAGTGACTTGCATGACGGCATAGGGAGCTTCAGGGGTGAGGCAGAAGCACGCCTTACTCCTTACTTTCCCGTTTTCAATGCCTCCTTTATTCACCTGTAAAGCACGGGCATCTCCACCCTGTTCCGACCACATACTAAAAACAGGCACACCCTAAACTACACGCTCTGCTAATGAAACGCAGCATATTTTGCTCTCCCTAACACACCCTGTCCTGAACACTTACTGCATCGCATGTAACAGCTAAAATAGACAAATGGAACAGAGCATAACCCTGTTACTGAGATTCAGCATTCAGATTATTCACATTGCTGTTTTAATGTCAACAAGTCCATTGAAATGATGCCCCCTTGGCAACGCAACACAAACAGCCATACAGTAGTAACAAAAGCTTACATCATATTTCTGCATGTGCGTGCGTGTCCATTTGGGAATGTAAACACAAGATTCACATGCACAGATGCCAGCTGACTGTGAATGACTGTCACACAGCCGCCAGCCGTACGCCCATGTTTCCTTCAGCAGCCCAACCTCATGGCGTGTTTTTCAGGGTCTTACAAATGCAAATGCACCAGCCTGTCTGTCTGTCTGTCTGTCTGTTTGAGCAGGACAGGACCGTGCCAAACCCCCCTAGCAAAGACCTTGTACCCCCCACCGCACCATCCCCCTCTCTTATCACTGGGTTCTGGGAAGGACACTATGACCGGCCTGGTTGAGCAGCTAACATATCTCACAGACAATCATAACAGTGGCCGTGCTGGACTTCCTGTCAAGCTCATTTACCAGGCAAACGGGCTATCGTTACGGCGACGACGATTTGACTTCATACTGATGCTAAAGCAGATCCTCGCCTTTTCACTTTGTAAGAAAATGAGAGGGAAAGTCAAATCTGGTGAGGGGAGGGGGGGGGGTGAAGACAATTCACAATAATAATTTTAAGTAACCACCACAATATATTTAGGCTTTTAAGACCTTATTATCTAATTATGTTACATGTTACAGATATGCGTTATGAAGATGTTACTGTGAAAAGTCAAGATGAGCAAATTGAGCCCAACAGTTATGAGTTATAGTGGCATAAACACTCACCGTAGAGGGCTTTGGCGCTGATCTTGCTGTCAGATCTGGACACCCCACTGCAATTAAAGGGAGAGGCCGCAGGGTTACGCTGTCTGCCCTTCATGTCGTTGCTACTGTTGTTGTTGTTGTTTTCACCGCCACTAAACCCACAGCACAACTACGGCACAGCCACCCCTCACTAAGGGTGTGTGTACTGCAAAGGTGTGAGAAACAAGCGCGCCCCTACAGACTGACGAGAGCTGGAGGAGATTATGCCTACATGGGATTTAGAGCATATGGACCAACCAGAGAGACAGAGAGAGAGAGAGAGAGAGAGAGAGAGAGAGAGAGAGAGAGAGAGAGAGAAGGCAAGGGAGAGAGAGAGACAGAGAGAGAGAGAGAGAGAGAGAGCAGGGGCTATATGAGGTACAGGTGGGGGGAGGTGGTTGGAGCCAGGGACACATGCAAAGCAAACATTCCTCAACAGAGGTGCTCTGTGCCTGAGGTCCCTGAACCACACACTTCTCAAACAACTAGGTTGGCCAATCTGGCACTAGCTTGTTTAGTGTAGCGGTGACTCAGGACCATGAAGGTAAATGTTCTAAAAGAACTACAGGCAGCGCTCTCTCTCTCGTATGTGTGTGTGTGTGTAGTGTACTCACTTGGCGTTCCCTGACTGAGCTCCTCCTGAACTCATGGTTCACGACATCCACCTGGAGGAGTGCAGAGAGCGTGAGAGGACCACCAAAACAAACGTGCGTTCACTTATTCAGCTTTAGCACACGTGGTTGTTGTGTCCGACACGTTCCATTCTCCTTCCCTGTGGAAGCTTTTAGCCTTGAACTGGCCAGTCACCTTCTTGATGGAAACATTTTGCAGCATGACGACTCCTTTGGTGCGCAACGGAAGCAGAACATGGGTTTGTTGCTTACTCTCATACCATGCACATCCACTACATAGAAGTATATGGTAGACATGCCCACCACAGACTTCTGCAAAACAGTAGTGTAGTTTCCCCACGCTAGACTGTACAATCACACCAGTCTACACTACACTATACCAGTACACACATGATGACCCCTCCACCTATATAAAGGTACACTCACGTCACCTTGCCTTTGCTTAACTTGACTTTATGAATTCCTTTTATAAGTACATTATTAATTCATGTTACAGTACAATACTGTATATAACAGTAAGAATTATATTATTGAAGTTCTATTTTGTAGAACAGAGGACTGTATAACCTCTAAGAATCTATAGTGAGTAGCTAAATGTATCTAACAAATTTATAAATGAAGCTACTTTAATTGGTAAATCTCGCCATATAGTATAAGCAACACAATTTCAAAGCTTTTGAAATTTTAAAATATTTGTCTGTGTTAAGATTATCATCCGTGGAGATAACATTATTACGCAAATTAAGGTTATGTTTGAAGATTGCAGATATTGTACGAACAATGCAGACATTGTACATTGTAGAAAAAGAGATAATAGCCCGACTAGACTCCAGTCTGTCTTCTTGTCACTTGGGAAAGGCAGGTGTTGGCCCTGTATTGTTGAGAGACAGGACAGACTGTTCTGGAACAATGGTAGACAGCAGGCTGACATGTTATAGTGTGTAATTAGATATGCTCTATTGGTGTCTGCATACAGTACATAGCTGCAATTAATTAACTTAGTTGGATTTAATGCCCACCCAGGCTGATAATTAACACACCATTAAGACTACAAGAGCACAGCGAAGGAAAACTAATGATGTAGTTATCACATGGGTGAACTATAATGCATGGTATTATAAAAGTAACAGAAAGAAACTTTCTGTTTTGCACAGAGTATGAACACTTTTGCATGTCCCTTGTATGATAAAGGGATCTGATAAAATACTGTACAGGTTGGTAAGATTTACATGGTTTTCTAATTAGATTTAATGCAGCTTCTAATATTGGATTCTACATTGAAGACCTCAACAGAGCCATGTCTTTGGTGGGAGACAGACTAAAGGGATATTTCCAAGCCCCAAAAGCATGATATAGCACTGCTTTTGACATTTGAAATCCAAAAACAATTAAAATGCAATAGCATGTTTATAACCTGTAGATTGCCGTTGGCATACACATTCTTACAGAATGTATATAATGTTTTTGTGGTTCACACTTGCTTATTAATTATTAAGTACTGTTTAGAGGGCAAACAGTGTGTTACAGCTTACATGTTGTGCAATTTGATAGGGTTCAGCTTGTATGTTGTCTCATCACAGACATGTCAGCTACAGTATGCTCATTTGGACTCCACCACGCAATAACAAGGCACACGTTATGATTGACAGAGCCACCAGCGTGTATCTCAAGGCTGATCAGAAAGATAATCACCCTCAACAGATAATCCCTTAGGTTTACCTGAGAGAGGAACATTTATCACAAGGTCAACACAGGTACAGCCACATGTGCGCTGTTAAGCCGCATGCTATGAAACCCAACAGAGGGAAATGAAGAAGCAATCGAGAGGGAAACAGGACAATGAGAAGAAAGTGGGATTTAACGCCGTGATTCTGCACAGGAGGTCCACTTCCTCTTCACTTCCTTATCTCTCGGGTCATCTGCTCGCTGTGTGCCATTGTTTCAGGTTCTGGCATGCCGCCAGGTCTCAGTGAGAAGGTGGAGGAGGAGGAGGGGACCGTTGGGGCGTGTCCTGTCGTCCATCTGGCACGCCTCGTCCTCCTCCACCACTCAGAGCACTGACACAGAGCAAGGTGCATGCTTCCTATTTCTAGTAAGACGAGTTCACTCGTCTAAAATTAGACAAGTCAATCCCACATAAATCTACAGTGAACTTTCCAGTTTAACACAGTATGCTCAGTTTGTGGTGTTCCCTTTGCAGCTCAGTGGCTTTTCTGGCTGGCTGGGATCCTCGTCGAATTCTTTTCTTTTTTTAAATCATTAATAAATAGTGCTAAAAAAATATTATCGGACAGCTCACACTTTGAAAACCCCTATTGAGATATACAGTATAAGATTTTTAAGTATGAAAAAGTTTAACATTCTCTTACTCCTCATCAACTGCTGAGCCAAGTTGTTAGCGATTGGTGGGAGGTAAAACAAACTGGCATGTTTGTATGGGCATCCCATACATGCCCACTAGCTGGCATGTCTGGTGATGTACTGCAGGCCGAGGTCACCTTGTAAGGCACATGGGTTCAAGAGATCACAATCACATGAGAAAAAATCCTGCCAGGCTTCAAGTTAGTGTCAGAACCACCAGTGGTTTGGACCAATCAGAGTCCTGGCAGGAAATACGGGCAGCTACGGGTGTGGATTATATGTATAGAAAGTGCCGGCCCTTTTTCAAACAGTTTCTACGGACGACTAGGTGGTTGTGTGTAACGAACCATCTGGCGCGTCAGGTTAAGGTCATGGAGGCAGTGGGATGTTTTCAGGTTCCAGAACTGGACATTGTCACGCTGAAACATGATGTGAGGTAGCGGTAGATTAATGGAACCACAATTGGCTTTCCAACTTCCATTGATAAAACACACGCGTATGTTGTTCAGTACAACGGGCCCAATCACACCAAATACCTACATCCACCATGGGCAACTCTGTGAGTGCCAGTGGCCATCGAAGGTAACCCTCTTAATGGTGCTGATGATACCTCAGATACAAGAATGGATTATGGTCCTATGAGGCCCCTGGGCACAAGATTCTTTGGAGCACCTATGTAGTGAGCAAGCCGTTTAAAACATCTTGATATGCCACACCTGTTCAGCAGATGGGTTACATTATAAACAGATTATTTAGCAGTATTTTAGAGAAATAAGCTCTTTGCACAGAACATTAACAACATCATCACTTCAGAAGTCTGGCTCATCACTAGGCATTGCTTTCCAGATGCCATTTGTCTTTCTCATCAGTTCAAACATCCAGAGAAGTATCGTATGTCAAATGAGAGCACAGTAAACAACACAGTATTGTATTCTGACACATCCTGACAATGTGGTGTCGCTGCTCTAGTGGGAATTGAAAAATCTTACTCTATACTGTTATTGTTTAATATTAATTATATGTTGCTTTATCTAATTTAGATTAATGTACAGTCACACACATACACATACAGTACATACAAAACATAATTATTGGTAATGTTATACCATATAATAAGACGTGCACTCTCGCCCATGTCTAAGACCTAAGGCAGGAGTTGTAATAATAGGTTACAACATATACATTTGCACGTCTGAACACACTCCTCCCCTAACAACAAATCAAATTAGTAAAAGTGAGATTAGTCAAATTAGAGTCAAAGGCAGTGGCAAATCCAAATCAATCCAATACCTCAAGGTAATGACTGCGTGTTTAAGATCAGGAAGAGTTTACTTTGAAAGGAGAACTTAACCCTCTCACCCACTGTGTGTGATGGTGGTGTGACAAGGTTCAATTGTAGATGCAGCCTGTTTAATTAAGAGCCCAATGCCCTGAGAACATGCACACAGCAGGTCGTGTTTCATGGGGTCATGCCCAAATGTTCATAGAGGAATCCTTTGACCACAGCATTCTTGTCAGGCCCAAACCAGCTCCACTCAACGTGTTTTAGCAGTAGTATTGTTGCTAACTGCCTGTAGTCAATGCTCAGTATTGGTCAGTTATAGCCTACGCAAATGGTTAATTGTATTATTACGTCATAATAAAACTAGAGCTGGAATATTTTTTATTTACAGTAGGCCTGGGGAAATTGAGTTGCGCCAGAATAATATTGTAGCTTAAGGTGCAGTCTGTTTTCTTTCGAGAATTTACCATACAATTCTTATCTGAACCTGGGCAATTATTCATCCAGTCTATTAATCTGTAGGCTTGAAGAAAGAAAGAAAGAAAGAAAGCCTACTATGGGAAAAAACGAAATGTGTAGTCTGTTTACCTTGAGTCTTGTTTTGCGGATGAGATGCTCGAGGAGAGAGACAAGTGGTCAAAACAAGCTGATAACATCAGCCTGCCATCACGCTCAACAGCCTGTAGCCTATTTGGAACCTTTATGGATATCCGCTAGGAAGTGGGTTGAAGCTAAACCTTTCGGAAGTTATTGGTAAACAAAAAAGATGCAAAACAAACGTTTGGAGCTTCACATGTGGACGTTGTTGCGAGTCCGTTCGTTATGAGGCAGTGCAGGAGGATGAGAGACGGATGACTGCACGTAACTCAACCTGAAAAGGGAGGAGCAATCACTAATATAGTGGGTCGAAACAAACCATGCAACTAACTTGTTATGCCTAGGCTACAGGCCTAGTCTACACGCAATATGCTATAGACTAACAGCAGCAGGTGTCAGGTCACTGATTTAAATCAAACAAATAATTCCTAATTTCTGATATTATCTGACATACTTCATATTTCCCTTCGGTGCACCTAATTGTAGAACAAGGAGACGGAAATAATATTTCAAAACAATATCGTGTCGCAATGACTAGGCCTTCTAGAGCCTACATACATTTATTAATATGTTGTCAGTCAAGACCGGCAACATTTTCCTGCAACAGGTTACTAGTACCGCGAGGGAGAGGCGGATTGAACAATATGTGACTGAAATGGGAGCAAGACTGCTATTGCCCCTATGGTTCCAGTGTCACGGTTTGGTTAAGAATGAACCCCTCGTCGTCCCACTGTTCTCTTTCACTCCAGTATCACGTTTTACACAGGAAATTGTTCTGGTTATACATAGTTTTATTAATTATTGTGCTGTAATAACGCAAATACTTTTGCGTTTTGTTGCTTTGTTTTTTGTTATTACGTGCATGGCGTACCCCGCTGTCACACAGCAGTAGGATGAAGAGGGAAAAAACGCATTCTTGTTCGCACAATGAATAACTAGTTTGCTCCCTGTTAGATGTTTCTCAAGCACGGGCACACAAATGTTTTGTTGTAGCTGGTTACTTTGGAAACCTTGGAAATGGGTTGGATTATTAACCTCTATGTCATGACTACAAAAATATCTGCGGAACAATGGATGACTTCAAAGCTTTATTAGACTATATCATTGCTACAGGCCCTATTAGTACGCCCAAATACATTGTAATTAGCAAAGTCAAGAGTAAATACATCTGTAAAATAAAATAGGCTACTGTATTTTCGCCAGATAGTTAATCATTTCTGATAGGCCATCGAAAACTGATATCCATACAGTAGGCCTAAATAACTACTAACATAAAACTATTAAATTAGCTGTGCCAAGTTGTTAGCTATAGGCTATTGTTGGAATCAGTGTAAGAAATTCAATGAAAATAGTGGGCTGGTCAAAAATATAATGTTCTTTATTTAAAAAGATATACAGTTCTAAATTGAAAATGTGATGCTATGGTGTGAAGTTATAAGCATTCTGTCTGCCCCCTAGTGGTAAAACCCCCATCTCCCAGCTATATAAACCACAAGAATACAAAATGAAGAATTACTAAGATATTGGCATTTCATACTTAATTAATAACAAAGGTCATATAATGTACTGTATATACAACACACTTTTACAGACTCATGTAGTTCATAGTATTCACTCACTTTTTCCTCATTTAAATTAAACTCTGAGACACTTAATACTCAAAATATAGTGTATGTGGCAATTGGTGAATTAGAATGTTATAAAACATTTCTTTGATTTCTTTATGATAAACGGCTTCAAAATTGTTTTAAAAACAATGCACATGCAATGCAATAGTCCCTTAACATGGAAATAAAGACGTGCTTTGAGTTCTGCTGGTTAATACGGTGACTGTAATCCAGAAAGAGAAAGGATGTTCATGAATAGACACTGTAAGGCAAACATAAGACAATACATCTTAGTGAAAGAGCACAGCTATTCAAAGGCTTATGTGCATAGGCTTTAGAGGAAATTGGATATAGGCAACAGTCATATGCAAGCATGAATCCACACTATATATGTTTCCTCAATATTTACAATTAAATCTGTACAAAACAATCTTCTAAAGAAATTATGAAAATGCTGACATAACTGCTGACATAACTAATAATGCAATGGGTTTGGGGTGTGCAGTTCTGCACTGTTCCTCTCTTCTACAGTGTACAGACCAAATCTTTTCACAATTAGAGCTCTAATAGAGATCTAAAGGAACATCTAAGCATGCCACGGCATTGTATAAAGTATACTGTAACACTATGATGAATGGCACCCAAATCAATAATTTAAACAAGTCCTGAAGAACCAGGGCTTATTTCAATCTTGAACAAAAGGCCAGACAAAAGAAAAGCTCAATGCAATTGGGCCATTCAAAACAAATATGAGACGCTTTTCAAAAGCAAATTATCTTGTTCATCATAAATGAAACATAAGACTAAAATTAGGCCAGTCTGATTCATGGTGCATGCATTTCGACACAAGCAATTAAATTAAAATAATGATTTGCTTTATCACGAGATAGCGTAATAGGCTCCCTTGAGACACTGTAGATAACCTGCGATGCTGACAGCATCACTGACCTTGTGAAACGTGTGACCGTGATGAAAGAAAGGGCCGCACCCAGCCCATAGGTGACCAGCAAGATGGCATTGAGGATGACATCAGCTCGCAGCACATAGGGCTGCCATGACAGGAAGTAAACGGACAACAGGGCTGTTGTCCCTGTGAGGACCAGGTTAGCCACAATGTAGCGCTCTGTCTCCTTCAGGTTGCCCTTGACACCTGAAAGAATTAGAAGACAACTCACACAATGGAGGAATAACACTATTGGATATTAAATGTTTTGTATATTTTAGGGACAATGTAGGTTAACCTTAACATGTCAGTAGGCTACTGTACAAAACCAGTAGTTGTAACTAGATAGCATACATCATTTATCATATAGATTATTACATTTGATTGATGTCATGTTATTATTGTCAGGAAATTTATTCTGTAGGCTTGTGTACAGAACAATACAGTAGCCTACCATATAGATCTATGTGTGTGATCCAATCACTTCATTATTAATATAGCGTTTGTTTCACAGTGGCTATCACTTTTGAGTGTAGTCTTATTGTAGCTCACCACAGAAAAGCTGTAGCATCTCTAAAACAGCCATGAGTAACAACAGACCGACATCACAGGCTAACCGCTCATCGGGATAACTGAGTACCTGGCCTGATGATAATCACATGGAAAGCAAAGCATACGGTACATCAGATTAATATATAGGCTACTCCATCGACCCATACACTATTAGGCTACTCACTCTTGTAGATGATCATGCAGAGAGTGCAGACAAAGTAGAAAACAAAATAGATGCCAGTCAGGTACAGCAGCAGTTGAAAAGGAACAGACGACAGCTGCAGGAGACAGTGGTACTGGTAAATGCTCTGTCTGTTTCACCGTTACCGTTACCGGTGCGTTAATACATAGGTCTATACCATAGCAAATATTTAGGCTATTTGGTAAAGGTGGTCAACGGTAGCCTACCACATATGAAGATCTTCCTATGTATTAAGAGTGGAGAGCAGGGGTAGAGAGAGCAAATCGCGAATGTTAAACACCTGGGATGTGTAAACGTGTTGAGTAATTTTGATAAAATATTTCACAGAACAAAATTGTGCCTATGGCAACGCATCAACCAACCTGCTCTGGGTAGCGCCATCTTGATTAACTTTTTTATTTATTTATCTTCTTTCCACAGAGGCTCTGCTGCCATCTACTGTCTGTAAAAGAGCACGCCCTGATAACCGTTATCACAAAAACACACAATAGAGAAAGAAAAATTAGAGAGAGTGCGCTAAAATTGCCATCTTGTCAGCACTCCCCAAACCTTTATTTGAGAATGTAAATCAAATCACAGTGATACATTCAGTGCTGCCTATGCATTTAGAATCATTCAAGAAAATAAGTAAAGTTCAAGTTCAAGAAGATATTGAAGTCAAACGTGTACAGATATTTGGCTACAACAGCCTACCCATTCTCTCATACACATAGCCTATAGCCTACCGATAGTAGCCTATAATAACGTAATAGGCTATAGCCTATAGCCTATCAAAATTAACTGCGTTAACAGCCAGCTGTTCCATTGTCCCCGCAGTCTCTATGTCTTTCTGTATTTGCTTGTCCTCTGAAACAATCTGCATAGTGTGAATGAAATAACGGAGGCGTTGTTTGATTTGAATTGAGGAAAAGTCGTTGGGGGTGGGTGAGTGTGGAAGGGGGGCAGAGATGTTACAGCTGTGGGGGTCAAGACAACACAACACAATCTCACATACATGCGATGGGAAGGGGGTGGGGGTCGAAGCGAAGGGGCTGCAGTGCACACAGTGGCATTGTTAAAGGGGGTGAGATGCAGATCATTAGAGAAATGTATCGTTCCTTTAAATCCCCATGGGATGACGGACGCGAGTAATCGGTATAGATTTATCTGTGGGGAGTAAATGGGCAACTAAAAGTGTGTAAAAAAAAGCGTGATCCACCGGTGATATTAGTTGCCTACTATGGGATGACAAATGCATTTATAGGGCTATGATGCTGAAGAACATTTATCCTAAATATTCCATAGGCTATGCAATAGTTTTTATATATGTTCTGCTAAGCGCATATGAAACTGAGCTTCATATCAGTTACTAATTTAATTATTGAAATCGGAAAATAGTCTTGTCTATAACTCGATATAAATTCTGTCCAGCCGTGAAAGTAACGGTAAACAGAAATTAACAACAGACAGTGGGCGACTCTAGAATAGCGGGACGTGTTTTGCAGCACTGTAGGACTATCAGCCTATTAGGCTGCTTGTAAAATATATGCCACTGTATTAGCTGTCGACCCGTAGCACACCTGTTCGGGGCTCAGCTCCTCTTCCAATTCTCTGCTGTTCTCTGCCTACACAGTAGGCCTGATTCGGCCGGGGAGGGATAGAGAGGCGGAGAAGTGAGAGAGATTCAGAGCGAAACACTGAGGATAAAAGTTTAGGCGACATTTACGCACGTTTTTCATGACCAAAGATAAGGCAGGGAAATTAAGTAACGAAAAAAGAAATTGTTTGTTGGAATTTACAGTAATGCGTTTAAACTAGATGATTTAGTCTTGATAAGGATAATTTTAAAGAGTCGCATTGTAGTTATGCGATATTTACCGGCCAGTGTTTGTAGTTCTTCTAAATTACACGTTATTTTCTAATGCTGTATGAGATTTGCGTTTAGATTTAGGGGTTCGTGAATGCTTAACTAGGCCTAATTGCATAAAGCTGAAAAAGAAGAGAACTTCGCTTAAAGAGTGCATTAAAAAACGAAAAATAAAATACATACAAATTTAATTAAATATTGCGACATGAATGGGCCTGTGTGAAAGTTTCCCTGCTTCAAATTAATTTGGTTCGAACAAGAGGGAGACTTCATGGATTTTTTAAGTGGAACCCGCTAGGATGGACGTGGTAGATGAAACTGAAGCGTTACAGAGATTTTTTGAAGGTAAGAATAATTATCAGAACTCATGGTAGCCTATATCAACAATGTAATTTAACAAATACTGTAAACCGCATTGATTTAATGTGCGACATGCCGTGCGTAAAGGTGCTAAAGTGGTTCGTTTCACACCTCAGTCCGCGCATATAATATTGACGTTTACGTTGTGAATGGACATGATGAACGTTAAATTCTATAGTATTTTCTACTGACTGTCATTAATTGTTGATGCCTCGATAAATCAGTAGCATACAGTAAAGGAGGCCGATGCGTGAATCATTTGTTGTCAGAAGGCCTGGATTGTTGTCAACCAATAATTAGAAATAAAATATGTAAAGGCAATTAGAGGTAAAAATAAAATGTGGACAATGAATGGTCTCTAACAGTCTTTTTACTTATTGTTATTGTGTGGAGGGACGCTACACGTCTTCCCTTTGTTTTGTGAAGGTAGGCTACTCTTGTTATCCGCAAAAAACTAAGACACGAAAAGGCACAAAAGTGATGATGATGATTTGGAAGAGTAAGATTGGGAATGCTAAGAGCGGAGGTGGAGCGAAAGGGGGAGGATAGGGGAATGGGTGTAGGAATGTACAAGATAAATGGTGTGTTTTGTAAGGGTAGCCTATAGCTGTTGCAATATGTCTGTTTAAAAGACAGTGTCATTTGATCTCAGTCAGTATGTGTGTGTTGTCTTCCAACCGTACAAAGGTATCACAAGTGATTACAATTACAAGTTTTAAGGAGCAGGCTATATGGTTTAGCGTCTAGTTGATGCAGGTACACCAAGCCAGTCGGGGATCAAACCCACAACCTTTTTGCTGGGCGTTGATCACCATAAACACTATAGACTCATGAAATGACTGACTTCACCGTAACTAATTTGAATAGAAGACTTCACAACAATGTGTGGGCCCAACGTTGTACATATTAATTCATCAGTGTGACAGTTTTACACTCACATTTCTAAGAGTTTATCACCCACTTTTGTGATTTACAGCTGCGCTGGAAGATTCACATTTAGTATTTGTTGAGAAAAGGGGTATCAAGTGTTCAGGCAATGTCAAGTGCAAGTGTAAAAATACGTTCTATGACTTATGTGTAATAGGTTATACCTAGAGAAGTCTAACACTTTATTATCGTATACACAGACTGCTGACTTGAATATACACTGCAATCCATGACTGTCAGAGGTTCCCTGCCGTTCTGATAGGAATTCAAAGTGTTTACATTCTTGCTTTGGGAGTGCAAGAGGTGTTTTTACTTAGACTTTATTTCAGCCATTTTGCTTGAACCCGAGTCTGTGCTCCCATAATAATAATAATAATAATAATAATAATAATAATAATAATAATATTATTATTATTATTAATACTAATAATATTATATTATTATTACGTATTAGCTTTGGGGATGAAGAAAGCCCTGGTAGTTATTACATATAGCTATTCAAAGTCGTAATTTTTAATGTTTACCTGTTGAAATTAGTCAATGTCCAGATTCATCCCAGTGCACTGATATCAGCCAGAATATGTTTTATCCTTAACTCGATGCAGGAACGCAAGCCTTGGAATTCATCTTAATGTCAAACAGGAACAGTTACATCAACAAGACTGATGTCTTACACATCAGAGTTATACTGGCTGTGGTGAGCTTAAACGTATACAGGCCTACACCTAAGAGAGAGAGAGCACTGTAATGGTCTCTCCATTGGTTTAATAGGATTACTGAAATATGTATACATTCACCCTAATGCATGGCATGCATTCCTGGCGTAGCCCTGGCAGCCGTTAAAACACAATGGGGAGGGACTGGTGTTTTTCTCCTGTATTTCAGCTTCCCAAAGGGTCTCTCTAGAGCTCCATTAGAATGACAGTGTGCAGACAGGGTAAAGAGGAGACATAGAGCAGGCGTAGGGTGGAGTGAGACACAGGCAAACCAACTAAACCTTGACCTCGTCTCTGACACATATAAAGCTAAAAACATTGCCAGGCACACACGCAGGTATACACCAGTACTTGCTGTATCGATGTGTGAAGCATATGGACAATGGTTTTATTTAGAAAGCAGGAATACAATTATCAGCTTTCGATAAATGGTTCATTCATGTCAACTATTACAATGGAAACGTTAACCAGGAGAAGATTGCTGATATTTTTGATCCAGCTGGATGGTCATTGGTTCAACGGCAAGCTCCTGAGTCCTGAGCTACACAATGTATACAGACTACCAGAGCGTACCCGAAGACCTACAGGAACACAAACAATTGTCAGCACGGTTCATTACAGCATTTGTCAAAATACACAATCGCTTTGTGATTTATGTGTATGCATACTTTAAATCAAACTGTTTAGATGATTCTGAAACGTCTTAATCTTATGCTTTGCGTGCACAATATATTTTACCGCAATAGAATACTGATCATTGTTATTAATGGTAGTGAAACTCTACTCCCACTTACACATACAGTAATGATATATGAAGCAGCTTCTTCCGTGCTGTAAACCTATGGGTGTTGCAGAACTTCAGCCATCTCCTGTGATTTACAGCCGTAACAGCATATAGCTCGTACTGATATGCATTGTTTTTGAGCAGCCAGCCTTACAGCGCTTAAACACCAGCTGTATTATCAACATTGTGCCCATTAGTATTGGCTGCCAAGTGATTAATCCTTGGCCAGGGAGTGCTGTCTGTGGTTTAACTGGAGTGGAAGGTTGGTTTAAACGTGATGCTGTCCTGCATGTTGGAAACGCTACTGTGGCCTCCATTGCGACTGCATGAGAGGACTCAATATGCATTGTCTGAGTGTGTGTGAGAGTGTTAATTGGATGTCTTGTATTACATCTGCAAAGGTGACTTCTAATTTGAATTGTGGTCACCAGGAACCACAGAAAATACATTTACTACCGTATGCTACTGCAGTAAAGGGATACGCCAATGAAATCATTCCTTTCTTTATTAATGTCAGTACCTCATTAAACTGGATAGACTCTCTCTCTCTCTCTCTCTCTCTCACCATACTTGCTCCATAATTTAGCCCTGTAATCTCCAGCCAGGTCAGTGTGACCAGTGTTTGTGTGCGACAAGGTCTGTGTGTGGTACCGTAGCCTGGTACAGCCTGGTCTCATGATCATGGAATTATCCTCATTACAACACACTCCCAAACCTCTTCTCACACACCCAGAGCCATGCACAGTGCACCTTTGGGCCGTGCGCACGCGTGCACGCACCTCGTGCGCTCCATGCCCCTCAGACCTTGCGACTGTTGAGTGGGGGAAAACGTGAAAAATAGAGACAGGGACTCTTGATCTACTCGTCTTCAGGTGGTTCGATCTCGGGGACGTCACCATGCTTTGGCTACGCACAGGTACTCTCTGTTCTGCACTGCTTGCTTCTTCAAGATATTTGTCCCCACCTGCCAAGAGAGTTTCTTCTGTGCTGTTAATTTGAATAATTGTCAGCTTTATTTACATATTGATTTGTGTCTAATATGGGATACATTGTATATTTGCGTTAGATTGTTGGATACGTTTTGTATGTTCTTCAAATGGTTGGTAAATTGTGCAGTGTTTTCAACAAGAGAGTAAAGGGTCAACATTGACATCACTATGATACAGTTAATTTATCATGTACATTTTACGTGATAGTAATGTAGTCTTCATTACATCTTGTGTAAGAATTCATAACAAAATGGTCAAATGTACTGAGGAGAACCATACAATACTGTGGCGATTAAGACAAGGATTACAGTTAGTTATTATACTGTAGTTAGAGTGCATGATGCAGTTCTCTAATATCAGTTGTGATTAGGCAAACACATGTAATGCTATTGTGAAGACAATGTAACATACATTTAAAAGTACACACCTGAAACTGTGTGTGTGTGTGTGTGTGCGCGCATCAAACTCAAGTGCATTCTGGGTCACACTGTTTTATAATCAAATGGATCCATTACTCTACACCAAGTGACATATAGAGTGCCACTTTAAAAATAATGAAATATTAACATCCTCAGCTTCATATTCTCTCTCTCTCTCTCTCTCTCTCTCTCT
>JAODTR010059064.1:0-17120 GCA_025399935.1 Amblyopsis rosae
GAGGCAATTTTTCAGCAGATCTCCCACGAATGTGTTTCCATGTGTTTCACGTGGCGTAGGCTATACGCAGTCACCTTAAGGTGATTCTGATTGGTGAACATGACTGCACGAAAAGCAGTGCTATAAGGCTTCACACAAGGAGGATGGCATGAAACCTGACACTACAATTTAAACCCTGGGTCAGACGTGCGCGCAAAACGTCTAAATCTTATAAATCACAGCCTTTGCTGTTAGAAAATTGCGTTTTATAATATTGCGGTTATATCGCAAATGCAATTAATCGTTCAGCCCTATAGCTTACGTGTTTCATTCATTAAATTCATAGAATTATTTGGAAACTCTAAACAGTAGAGTAGATTACTGAGAAGACTAAAGCAAGGTTGGGTGGCACAGGGTTGTTAAAATGTAAAACAACAGCCCTCAATAATTAGCCTGGCTCCGCTCCGACTATTGCTGTCAGATACGTTTTCGCTGAGATTATACTCTGGTAACCCTGTTGGCTTTATCGCTCACACGGCAACCCTGCTGGCGGACCAATCAGCGTGGCTGAGTGCGATGACATTGAAGTCAAGCGTGTGTTTCAAAATGGCCTCGAAAATCTAGATAAAGCCATCAAAACGCCCAATAGAAGGTAAAGATTGCAGACACTTCCCAATCGAGCATGAGAAAATTGCTACTCAATTATACATTTTAAGAGTAAGGTGCAAAATTAGAGGATTTTGAAATATAGAAAATATTCTGCTAAATGGATCTTAAATCATTTCATGATTTGTATGATACTATATTGTATGTTGTAGTTCTCAATGTTCCCTTGCTGTACTGGTATTATTTAATCATAATGTCATAATTAAATTGTGGCATATAAGCAATAAATGAGATCGTAATAATTTTATCATAATAGAATCTTGACATATTTGTAATAAATGTGTTTTGATATATTATAATAAAATAAATCATACAATTTCTCCAGTAGGTGGCCAACAGAATCTCAATGCTGCTGTCTCCTTTAACAGTACTTACAAACATAGGAAAAGCACAGCAGTAGACAATGCTGTCTAAAATACAGTTCGTAGGTATAAGAACCCTCTGGAAAACTGAATTGCCGGAGTCACCCCATAAAGCACAGCAGTAGGCAATGCTGTCTTAAATACCGTTCGTAGGTATAAGAACCCTCTGAATAACTGAACTGCTTGTCACCCCATACAGCACAGTAAAAGACAATGTTGTCTTAAATACCATTTGTAGGTATCAGAACCCTCTGAATAACTGAATTGCTGGTAGTCACCCCATAAGCCCGTCTGTTGTTGCTGCCAGGTCATGGATAAGTATGGTGAGTTCTACGGCAGTGAGAAGATCAGTGAGCTCCTGGGCCTAGACCAGGCAGTGTTGGACTTCAGCTCCCAGCAGCGGGACAGGAGAGGGCCCAGGAGAGGCAACGCCTGGGGCACTCTGTGAGTGAATAAAAGCGGAGAATGGCCATACAGATCTATCACACTGTGTCTGCAGGGATTTCCGGGAGCTAACATGAAAAGTGAAAGATATTAAAGCACTAAAACAACTCTACATTTTCATTTAGTTTATCTTCAGTTACGCAGTGTAAATGTCACATTGCACCTAATTCCTTAGTAATAAATAACGTGTGCATTTGTTATTGATACCCATATTTAAATATTCTCTCTCTGTAGCACATTCTTATGGGATTTCCTGTCCCCATGGCGAAACATGTGTCAACCCACCTAAATACTTATAGTGGTCAGCCAACACCGCCGTGAGACCAACTGCAATTGTCGGTGCCTTGGTCAAGGGCAATGGCCGGAGTTATAAGCTAACACACATACAGTAGTGTGGAGAAAGGCTTCTCAATGCCCAGCTCCTCTGTGTGGGACATTAAACTGCTATTTTAGAGGCCTGGTGTGCCACTTACATGCTTCTCTCATTCACACTCCTGCTGTTATGCCTAATAAGCTGCCGTAACACTGCAAGGTCAGTATGTGTGTCCTCCATCATGGGGAAAGAAGGTCCTGGAACATAATGTCTCTTATGTGAAGGTACAGGACATTTTGAGATTAAACCAACCTAATTTTTAACAAAAAATACAGCCTGGTGTTTTGACCTCCGCTTCCCGTGTCCTTAACATATTTCAGCTGTTAAATGCTTTTAAATGTTTATTTCATTTCAGGTTTAACTCTATTGACATCAAGTACAACGTCTGGAAACTAGGAGTGATCTTAACCGATAATGTAAGATGATCTGATGATAGACACGTCAAATGCTTGATATGCTGTATAACAATTTCCCCCACTTGCCGCCACTCGGTGGAGATAAGAGCATTAGTTCAGCTTCAGTGACACTGTCCTGAGCATGACCTTGCAACAGGAGCGCCAGTTATCTGTTTTATGACATTTGTTTGAACATATCACTTGTTTATACTGCATATAGATAAGAGCGCCATCTCATTACATAACAATTGCAAATGCGGCGCAGGGGCGGCGGTAATATCCTGTGAAATCTGCCCTATCTAGAATAACTGTGTCTCCGTCTGATATGGTAATCTATATTGCTTGTTTGTGTGTGCGTGCGTGCGTGCGTGCGTGCGTGCGCACAGTCCTTCTTGTACCTGGCCGGGTACATGACCATGTCCGCTCTAGGCCACTACAACAACTTCTTCTTCGCGGCTCACCTGCTGGACATTGCCATGGGCTTCAAGACGCTGCGCACCATCCTCTCCTCCGTCACACACAACGGGAAACAGGTGGGCGTGGTGTGTGTGTGTGTGTGTGTGTGTGCGCGCGCGTGTGTGTGTGTGTGTATTCTGCAGGTACTGAAGGTGTTTGCCTTCACACTGGAGAGTTATATGCCTTTTCTTCTAGATATATAAAAGCCCATCTGCCTGTGTGTGTGTGTGTGCGTGTGTGCATGACAGCTGGCTCTAACTGTGGGTCTTCTGGCGGTGGTGGTGTATCTCTACACTGTCGTGGCCTTCAACTTCTTCCGGAAATTCTACAACAAGAGCGAGAACGGGGAGACTCTGGATATGAAGTGCAATGACATGTTGACTGTACGTGCACACGCACACGTGCACACACGCACACACACACACACACACACACACACACACACACACAAACAGACACACACACCACACACAAACAAAAACACACACGCGCGCGCGCACACACAAACAAACACACACTCAAAAACAGACACGCACACACACAAACAGACACACGCAAAAACACGCGGACGCACGCACACACGCATACACACACACAAACAGAAACACAAAAACACATAAAAACACACACGTGCGCACACACATACACACAAAAACACACACACGCGCGGCACGCACACGCATACACACAAAAGCGCGCACACACAAAAACACACACACACGTACCTCTCACATTCTTCGCACACAGACACCTCATCTTTCCAGCCTCTTTCAGATCCCGCGGGAGCGTAAAGGCCCAGACAGTGATGCCTATTGTTCCAATGCATTTAGACGACAGCACGCCCTGCCGTGGGAGTGTCTCCAGTGTGTTCCCGCCACATGACGGATGTGCGCGTCCTCCTCCAGCGCCCGCGTGGCCAAGGATGAAGTGGCAGCGTTAACACCCCACCGCCTGCTATATTCTAATGCGCTCCTCGCTGTCACTCACGTGTGCAGGCGGAAGGGAAGCGATAGCATTCAAATGAACCCCTGCCCCTCCCTCCCACCGGTCCCCCGCAACTATACACAGGAGCCTTGCAGAATAACACACTCCATAACTTCCTTATTATACCGTGTCATCATGTTGCCTCCCCTCACTGTTATTGTTGGGAGTGCGTTATCGAAGCCTGTGCGTGTTCAGATGCCTGTAATTGTGAACGGGTCAATCCCAGGCTCTTATTAAGATGTGCCTTATTAACCGTCTCTGCGTCTTCACAAGTCGGTCAGACATTCGGGCGGGTAATTAGATTTTTTTATTATGGATGTCCTCATAGACAACATCGCCCTCGGCGCTTAGAGCCGTGAAACCCAACTGGAAGTGAAGATGTGAGTGAAAGGATGCGCTCTGAGAGCAGGTCCAGGGAAACGCATGTTTTCCTAGGCCTGATCTCTCGTCTCTCCCCATCATACCCAAGCCCTGGAGATGGTCTCAATGAGCACACCGTGACTCAACCCCTGCTTCGTGTGTGAGATTCCCCTCTGTTGTTGGGATTTTTCAGTGCTACATGTTCCACATGTACGTGGGGGTGCGCGCGGGCGGGGGAATCGGTGACGAGATCGAGGACCCGGCCGGCGACGACTTTGAGGTGGAGCGCATCATCTTCGACATCACGTTTTTCTTCTTCGTCATCGTCATCCTGCTAGCCATCATCCAGGGTGAGTGAAACGCAGATCGACCGCACGGTGTTCCGACTGGGCCTGTGCTAATACAGGCGCAGTCAATATGTGCACACGTGCAATCACAAAGCTAGGTCTTGCAGGTCTGATCATCGACGCCTTCGGGGAGCTCCGCGACCAGCAGGAGCAGGTGAAAGAGGATATGGAGGTAGGCGATGACCTCACATACTTTGACGCATGCATATACTGTAGCCTGCTGAAATAATTTCAAGCCTGAACATGATGTAGCTCAGATTCGGTGTAGTGATACTCTATAGTACAGTACTATAGCATATACAGTAGTAGTTGTGTTCTTTGTACAGTATCGCTAGCAAAGATGTGAAGCGTTCATGTTTTTCTGAATTTCTGCATACATTCGACATAAAATGTGATTGACTCTTCATCTGTAGCTGTAAACATAGATAGAGCCCAATACAATAGTTTTTTATCGTCTTTTGAATGTCTTTCTGAAAAGCGACGTGCCATTCTAACAACGACTTAAGATAGACATGGAAGAAATTGGCGGTCTTTGCTCTTTGACGCTGAGTTACGAGTCACGCCATCGCTAGCGTGGCTCTAATGCCGCATGCGTAGTATAAACAGATGAGTACGTCACAACCTGCAACACTGGAGTTCCTGGACTCAAGCCTCGTGCATGTCATGCCATGACAAATAATAATCCAACTTGACACAACTGACATTGTTACATGAGCACCAAGAGAATATTATGAAGCACCATATAAGTGTGGTACCTGTAATTGTTTTTGCGGAGCAGTTAAACCCTTTACCAATTAATGAATGGGGTGTACTGTATACTGGTCCCCCCCACACACCCCTCCCATAAGGGCTACAGAGTCGTTATGTGTTTCAAATGTGTAGCCGTAACCTAGAATAGGCCTACTACTCCACGATGGAGTGTGTTCTATGTTAATATACACATTGTGCACCCAAGCCATACAGCTTCACTGACATATTTGGCGCTGACACTTGTAACCTTCACCTGTTACAAGCTCTGCCAGACATGCTAGGGGATGGGAGGGACTCTAGATGCTAGAGTATTACAGACCAAGCCAACAGTTCTGTGATTTCAACATTACTTCAATTTTAACAAGGTCAGGAGAGTAAAGCATGCCTATGTGTGTTGAAAATATGAAATGGGCCTATGACTACCAGAGAATATTAAAACAACACATAATGTTTGATAACCCTTACTGCATTATATTTCATTTTTTATTGCCCCAGTGTTCCTGTATGTAATGTTTTCCTAGCCACTTCCACCATACATTGATGCATAAAAGGCACAAATTGTTCGATAAGAATTCACCAGAATCTGTTGAATTCTCTCAAGTTTCTGCGACAGACCCCCAATGTTCAAACAAAATCTACGCCAATGCATGCCTCAGTCCAAGGAGCTTTCAGAAAGAGTTGTCAATGAATATCAGGCTGTAAAAGGTTGTGAAAGTGGCTACAAACTGGTTACAAACACCAAACAAGAATAGCATGCATGGGAGGACTGCGGGGGGGAGAGTCCCTGCTGTCCAAGCAGAGCAGTGCTGCCAAGTTAAAGTGTGATAAAGGCCACCTGAATGATCCAGAGACCTACTAATGCAATGTTGTGTGTAGACCTTAACACTAGAGCTCTATGGCTTAAATGAGGAATGCTGTGTTTGGGCAAGACCCAACGCAGCCTTCCAACATACAAACCTCAGCCCAGCTGAGCCGGTGGCAGCGTCATCGTTGGGGGCCATCATTATTTATCATAACTATGTTATGAATTCTGGATTGTGACAATAAACTACAGGATAGGTTCTTGTATGTGAATGTATGTAGCTCAACAGAAGGTAGCTCTTGCAGCAAGAGTAAATCTACCACAGTATAGCTGAAGAATATTCTTTTTTTTTTTAAATAGTTGTCAGAGTCAGACTCTAGGCCGTTATCCAAAGTTCACCAGCAACACTCGGTTGAAGCAGTTCGTTAAGGAGAAATGGGCCCAAATCCCTCCAAGTAGATATGCAGGCCTGATGTCATTGCTGCATAAAGGAGCCACAGCAGTTCCTGAAAGCCTACTGTATAAGAAATAAATCAATGAAATTGTCCTTTTATTTTAATGCAGAAAATTCTAAATTGCTAACAAACTTTCTTGCCACACTGTATGTTGGCCAGTGTCTGGGTTCCCTGTTGCTATGGCTCTTTTGTTTGCCCTGGAATGCTACACCACTATTGATTTATCATTATTTGAACGTGTTCTTGGTTCTAAGTTTCTTGGCTAACTTTGCCAGAGGTCAAGTGTAATTAATGAGTGAATCAGAGACTTTGTATGTGTTGTACTAAGTGTATTGGGACTGTGCTGTGGGAGCTGGTGTCAGTCTAAATGATCCCATCATTGACCCTAATGAGAGGCAGTATTATCATTCTCACGCATAATGAGAATGCATTCACGGAGCACAAGACAAATGAAATCCCCGTTGAGACGAGATCGTTAATATTTACTTCCAGGCAAATGCAGATTTTTCACAATTTGTACTGTATTTTTATTTTTTTTATGTAAGGGTAAAATAACCAGATAATTATCCATCCTTGCTTATAGAAAATCATCCATGTTTCAGATGTGACAGAAGTAAAACATCAGTTTGATTTTTCCAAATGTTGTACAGTATAAATTTTTTAGCAACTAAATCATTTTTTTTTAATAATCTGCTTTCAGAACAACACAGAGGTATAGTTTTCTCGTCTACAGCTCATGCAAGTGCACTTGAGCATCTGATCTCTTTTTTTTTTTTAACTGCACATTATCAAGATATTACCGTGATAATACGTAAACGCGATAATTAAAATAGGAAATAGGAAAAATAGGAAAAGCTTGCTATTTTTAGAGCTCAATTCAAAACAATATCCCTCTACGGCCATTTTGTTTATGTTACTATTTACTGGGCTGTGTAGAAGTAATTTTTTCATCACGCACAGAGAACGGTGTGCTAGCGCAATGTGAGGAGATATTTGGTGAGTTTGCCAAAAGTGTATTAGCTTGAAATAGCTGACTATACCTTTAATGCATGTTTTGTTTTACGTGAGTTTATGTAACAGTTTCAACCTGTAAGTGTAACTGGTGCTGTCATTGAGCACATACAGTCAACCTGAACATGTCTTACCTCTCCCTCTGTAGACCAAGTGCTTTATATGTGGAATAGGGAGTGACTACTTTGACACGGTTCCTCATGGCTTTGAGACTCACACTTTACAGGAACACAATCTGGCCAACTATCTGTGAGTTAATTTAATGAAACTGTCATACACACACACACACACACACACACCCATACCCATACAGCTACTGTACACCGGGCCTTAAACAGACTGTATGCCGTTAACAAACCTCTTAACAATTATCATGAATGTGCAAGAAACTTGCTCTTAGCTGCCCCTGTCAGCCCTTGCTAATACTGGATCCTGTTCCATTGTTTTAGCTTGATTTAATTTAGCTTTAATTGCTTAATGCAGCTCATGAATTACCATGATGATTTAATTAATAACATTCATTTCAAATCGATAATTAAGATTTTAAATCCCAGTGCTCAGAAGGTATTAAAATGTATTGTTAAACGGTAATAGTGTCAGGGGGTATATTTGTTAATTTACACATACTGTGAATGTCAAACATACTTTTTTATGCTGTACTTATGACTGTGATTATGTTAATTTATAATTTTGCCCTTTTACCTCTTATTCTCTTCTGACAGTTTTTTCCTGATGTATCTCATTAACAAGGATGAAACTGAACACACAGGACAGGTATGTATGCGCACCAGATCCCCAAGACAAGGGACACACTGAACCCATGTGTGGGAGGTTAATTCATCAGCAGCCGTACAATGGGGGCCAGGCAGAGTCCAAGACAGGCAGGGGTCAAGCAGTTAGCATCGGCAGTAACAAAGAGAATCCATTCTCAGTAACGATCCAACATGCCAGCGTCCAAAACCAGGGAAAGGTAGACCATAGGAGCGAGACCCTAACCCTAACCCTGACCGGGGAACGGGAGCGATAACCGGGAAGACACAGGAACACTACAACTGGGTTGAACACAGGATCTCAGGGAACATAACGCTGTGAGTGCAGTAAGCTAACAATAGCTTGCCAGGAAAACTGCAGGAAGAGAGGGAAATGCATACTAAGCAAGATGGCGGGAAACCTAGGTGTGCTGAGTGATTGAGACTGATCTGGGTGTTAGTGAGGTAAACAAGCTTTAGTAGTGGTAAGCCCCGTGTCCACCAAAGCATTTTTTTCTCACGCCAGCATTATTTTTCAATTCATTCTAATGGGAGCGCCGCGTTTTTCCAGGCTTCTAAAAACGCCAGGAGCGTGTCATTGTGCTGAGCGTTTTTTCCACCGCGAACGCCGGGTGCTGACCAACAATGGAGAAGTTGATAGTCAGATGATATCTCTGGACTACCACAACAATACTAACATGAAAAATAATGTATAGAATATTACAAATGAAATAATTTGTTTATAACACAAACTAGCATTTATTTGCAACACATTAATTCCCGCGGAGAGTCTGTTTCATAGCAACAAAAGGTTCTCAGCTGAAATAAATTCAATCAAAAACGCGGCCGTACTCAGGGGTTAGGTGTAGGGGGTGGAGCTGCATACTTGGTCAGCTGGATAGGCTACTCTACTGTATGTTACACTATGGTTGTCATTGGCACTTTTCTTTGAATATTTCACACATTTTTATCCTTTACCCTAAGACGGACATTTGAGAAGATTGATTGCTTTTTCCCATACTCCTTTCTCACTAATGTATTTAGTTACATAAACCTGCAATTTCAACATGTTAAAATAATAATAATAATAGTCTTTGCCTAACCTTTTAAAAATGTTTTTACAAAATCTCTCTGTTCCTGCATTACAACTAAGCATTCAACCAGGTAAAGCTGTACAAACTGAAATGTTGCCATCCTCTTAGTGAAGCCCATCACATTTGCAGAATATTTTGAATATTCAAATAACGTTTTTGAACATCAAAGTGAAACCTAGTTATCAAATGTCTAAAATCAGTCATACAGTTTTTGTTATAAGTTAATATTTTGCATTTAAGAGACTTGTAGATCATTCTGTGATATCTTTGAATGTTTTACAAGGAATGAAGTTGAATATCTGAGTTCCACAAAAACAGTTCCCGTTGGTTACGTTTACATGCACACTAGTATTCCACTATTATTCCGACTATGGCAATATTCTGGATTGGTGTCATGGAAACAGCATATTTCGTTTGAATATCACAAATTAGGCCTTTTTCCGAATATAGCATTTTCTGATTAAGACACCTGTGATATGCTGATATTGTTCAGGTTATAGGAGCATGTAAACAGCAGATTTAGTTTTTACTGCATTTTACGGCATTCGTCTTTTGTCTGTAAGGTAAGGTAAGGTAAGACCTTAAAATAGCCTATTTTGTTGCAAATGCGCAAAATAGCACAAGTGGCCAGCCGTTCCATTTTCCTATATATTAGAACATTAATGGAGTTTGAAAAGTATGGACAAGTAAGTTATTTAACGGGCGTATAGGATGTGTAACTCAGCTCCATGTATGCTAACATGCTGGTGGAATATTAATTTTAACCAGACATTTAAACAGCTTATTAGGAATATTGTCATTTTCAGAATAAGGGCAAAAATATTGTGTGCATGAAAATGAAGCCATTGTCTTCCATGTCTCATCGAAAGCACTCTTAATGATGTGCATATTCTATAATGTCTTAATCTTGCAGTAATCTCAATAGGTTTAGTTGACAGGACTGGGTCATTTCGTAAAATCGTATTTAATCATTTTGTATTGGTCAGATGTGAAAGGGTTCTTTGTCAAACTAAAATATGACTATTTCAGTGTGCTAAACAAAATGTTTGAAGAACAGGAAATTGGATTGCTATTCTCTCTGGCCCTCGAATGTCTTCTATCCTGACTGCACTGACAAGCTAGTGATCAAAGCAAACATCAGTTATATCTCGGCCATCAAAACCTATTACTACTATTACTGATCTGTTGATCTTTCCAGGAATCGTATGTTTGGAAAATGTACCAGGAGCGCTGCTGGGAATTCTTCCCGGTGGGAGACTGTTTCCGTAAGCAATACGAGGATCAGCTGAGATGAGGGGAAATCTGAGCGCCTCCTCGGGTAAAGTCAACGAGGCATCTTTGTCATTGCCCTCACGACTCACCGGAATGCCTTCAATGTTGTGTGTGCGATACACTGACCGACGGCAGAGTGATCCTGTGTGCTGTAGATACAGTGTCCTGAAGGAAACCCTGAGAACCACAACAAACCGTTAACACACACAGTGTGCAGTGTAACGATCCATTATTGTAACCGTTTTACAACTTCAGTCAAATGAGAATTCCCAATGTCATGTGGTGCATATTCAGATAAACACTTGTTCACACAGCTGTGTCTTCATGCCTGCTTGCTGTATTCTCTCTCTCTCTCTTTCTTCTTCTCCTTCTTCTTCTGTTCTATTATCAGTCACTCTGAAGTGTGCCAGCATGTCTCTCCTAGAGCCCAGCCTCCAAGTATTGCCATGGAAATGGGTGGCTGTGGATAACGATGTGACGGTCGGTTGCGTCTGACTCTCTAGGCGTGACTCATTGACTGCAGGAGCGTGGCAAGTTATGTTAAAGCGTTCAGGCTCTCTGAGTGTTCCTGTGTGCACGGGACATTGAGTTGCTGGGCGACAGACAGACATTTGAGTGGCACCTGCAGATATTGTCCTCATTACGCGGAGGTTGGAGACGGGGCGCCGAGCAGACGTGTAGCTGGCGGGGGTGGCCCCTGGTGTGCTCACGATGCTTTGGGTCTGTCGATTAGGCATGACCAAAATAACTCCTGTGAGACTGAAAATATTTTTTCTTCAAAATATTTTTTTGTTTTGGTTGCATTGTTTTGCCGTCCTTCTTAAACATAATGTAAAATATTGAAAGGATGTGAATCTGGGTTAAATACATTTAGAAACAGCCACACTTCCTTAATACTAGTTTTTGTATGTTCTTATAGTAGAGTTCATTTACCTGTATTGGTATAAAACAGCTTCTGCATTGATTCAATTCCCATCTTATTTATCGCTCTTAATTTGTCACAGAATATCCACGTTTGAATAACATCTGTTCTCTTACTTTTATCTTTATATTGATACTAGGAATTGACCGATCCCAAGCCCCACCCCTTTTCACCTGTCCTCCAATGTATGTATTTGATTTAGTTGAGTCAAACTTCATATATAGGGGCTTTAAATGTTAATATCTCTATTTGTAACACATGTATTTACTACAAGTGGAAGTGAGGTTGGTATATTCTGCAGCCCACTCTTTGCTACTACTACAGAGCATCTTAGTCTAAGCGGCAAGTAGGCTTTCCCTGCTGCAACTGGTTACATATTCACAGTAATGACAGCTTCCAACCCCGGAGGTTGGAATAACACAGATACCATTTTGCCATTTCAGGCTATCCAGAGAACAAGGAATATGAAACCACTCACTCATCAAAACTCCATTCATCTTGGAAATGAATCCCCTTCAAGAATGTAGTTAAATCCACCATTTGAACACTGCACAGTCACACCATCATTCTTTGCGGTTCTCTCTCACCACACATTCTGCTGTGGACGTGCAGCGCAGGTTCAACAGCAGCCTTCCCCCTAGCTGTATTACCAGAACACTGTGTGCTGCTCCAAACACATGGCTCCACAAAACCCAACTCAAACAGAACACACAGACCTTTGATAATACCACATCCAATGGAAAAAAGGTATTCTGGTCAAGATGGATGTTTACTCGCGTCTTGGCTTTCCTGCTTGTCTGTACGGTCATTCCATTCTCTGGTTGATAAATGACCGGGGCGGAATGAACCCTCACGACACCAAAAATAAGAATCCATGGTTTGGGCTCTGGATTTTAACTCTGTAGCGGAACTGCACGCACATTTTCTAAGCAGTAATATACGTCACCACAGCATGACTGCTACACACATTATCAGTGTTTGATAACAACTTTTAGAAGTACAGTATCTCTTCAAATATATAAATAATTCCCAGTTGACAAATGGTTCTGGTGGGAGCTGTCCCTGTGGTGTCAGTAGGGCTGGAGCCTGGATATCTGTCTTATTAGTGGAGCTAATTGAGATCTGCAGACCAGCAGCAGCACCACCTACGCCATCTAAAAGAGAATGAAGAATGTGGACTCCCCCTGTAATGCTATTATACTCTTCTCAACAGTGAGCCTGTCTTGCACAATTACATTTAATTCCCCCTTAAAACGGGATGTGGCTCCCGTGAAATTTCAAGTGTGCAGGATGTGAGGAACCTTTGACCACACGTTTTCAGTACAACAATTCAACCATGATCCTGCCTGATTATGCTTGATCATTACTATTCACCTGAAAGTGTTTTAAAATCATTATTTCAAGCAATTGCCCCACTAAATGTAACAGTGCTAACGAGGCCTGTCACCTGTCCTAACATGGCTTGTCAAGGCTTATGATGAGAGCAGCGATGCATTGTTTCATCACACATACAGAGCGAGTTACATGAGTTTCCAAGCTCACAGCTATTGTGGCGGTGAACAGTTGACCTTGGGTCCGTGTGCTATGCTGTCAAGCATCTATAATATATTATTCTATAGTTGCTAGATATTTCTCTTTGCAGCATATACAGTGCGAAGGCAGCAGTCAGTTCACATAGCATTCATCAAGGTGAAATCATTCGTGCATTTTGTGCTGGTGGTTGTACATGTACATTACATTATATTTAAGCTCAAAAACCCTGTGGCTGACAGAGACTCAGTAATAATATCTCAGCATCTAGGCTACTGTAACTAATAGGGTATGCCTGATTTTCAGATTTCAGTGGATAATTAACAATTATTCCTCAAATATGACAAAGACACCAGTGTAACAAATGCAAAATCTTGTAATTATAAATGGGCAGAAGCTCTTAAAACAGCTAAGTAGCCTATGCATGGAGAAGACCTACATATAAAGGTAAATGCTTTGTAAATCAATAGTGGATCACACGTGTGATAACGAGACAGAATTAAAAATGCCCTGTCGCCAAGTTTGCTGATCTGCCATTTCCTAACACAAGGTTAACTCAAGGTTAACATTGTGTGTGAGGACTGCTTTAAAATACAGGGCTTGTGATCTATTGATTTTGTTTGAACATTTAGTTACAGTACATTGCCTGAAGTAGATGACATCACTATAAATATCACAGTATTGCTGTTCATCATATATGAATATTCTCCTCCTATGCAGTGTATTTACCTGTTTTAGCGTCGTGTGACAAGACTGATATGCTTGTTGTCGTACAGTTGAAATTAAAACTTGAACTCTTGAATTTGAAGTAGCTGTTAAAAATGTATAATGATCTCATCATTAGTGTGAATATAATTACACACAACTGTGTATTGTAATTATTATTATTATATTACTACTAATACAAAAAATAAGTGCCTATGCAACTATGTTATCTTATAGTGTGAGAATTGTATTATTTATCATTTAGCCAGAGTTGGGTTTGACTTTGCTATCTCTCCAACTAAGCATATGGAGCGAACTAACCTTAGCATATTTTGCAAGATAGACTATAGAATCTGAGAAGACACCTAAGGACATATTACTATTTTCTACACTTTCTGCAATTTGTATTCCTATCCAGGCCTCTGTATACGTCAGAAGTTAATCTTAAAATAATTCGCTGTCCTTTTTACAAGGTCAGAAACACACATTTTATGAGTTCAGTTTAGTTTTTTTCATTCTGATAGCTATAGCATAGCTACAATAATCCAATATCAATATGTTTGATTTGGTTTTTTATACAATCTAGTTATTTTTAAGATTAAAGTGTTGTAGCCTATTTTATCTTTTATGATATAGGAAGGTGGAAATATTTTATATGCAGAAATTGCTTGGTATATGTTGTGATTATTTTGTGTTATGCATAGAAAATGTTATAGAAAATCAGTTATGTTTCTTTAACTCATTTTTTTTTCTGACATATTCTAGAATTGCATCTGGTTTTTTAAAAGCAATACGGTGTGTGATCTTTCAGACCACTGCCATGTTTGACGCATAACCTTTGATTATGCTTCTCATTATGACTTTAATTTTCTTACCACAAGGCTATAGAGGATTCTAATAACGGGCTTGCAAGTAAATGTGCATTGCCATCAGTAAGCAAATATGTGGATTGAGAGCTTTTCAAATTTCCATTTAGATTGGACCAGTTCAGGCCAAGAGAAAGCCAATTACTCAATGGGGTTTTACCAAGGAAAGCTGTTCTGGACAGGACATTAATGGGTTTGATGACTATTTAAGAAGACAATTGTATTTTGTACACATATGAATATTCAGACAGATATTTATTGTGTTGGAGAATATCTGGAAATGGGCAAGTTGGTGCCAACATAAATTATGCACACACTGTCTACTGTAGATTTTGTTTGTCTTTTAGATTATTTATAGAATCTGTTTTCTATTGTGGTAAAATCTAGTAGGAGGTGATTAACCTTAAGACAATAGAGATGATGTGTTAGTGGAAGCAACTCAGGTACAGTATTAGCAAACATTTTGGTTCCTTCCTCCAGGTTGCCTTATACATAAAAATGTAATTTTATGTGACACAGCTGCATGAATAAATAAATAGAAAGGGGGGGGGGGGGGGGGGGTGGTTCCTAACTCTCCCATGTAGCCTAATTTTAACTTAATCCACATGGCGCTGGTGTAGACAGGAGAGATAGTTGTTGCACCAATAACACAGAAATTCAAGGCAGTGTTGCTTGTGTCCGGGGCTAACTCCTAATCTATAGCGAGATTGGCCCAGGCTGAGGAAACCTGATAAGCACTCCACCAGTGGTTCAACACCTGGGAACTGCCTGGCATAGATGGCACATATCTGCCCGGATTTTGCAGTGAGGCAGATGGGCGAAAGTGATGTGACTATCTCTCTCTCTCTCGCTCTCTCTCTCTCTCTCTCTCTCTCTCTCTCTCTATTGCCAATACACTTCTGCGCACTCACCTGAAATAATGCTGACTGCATTTATTGGCACTGGCGCTAAGCGGACTATGAGCAGTACTCCAGGCAGTAAGTTGCATTCAAAGGCACAAAGTGGCATTTACTGGCAGCCAATCCTGCCAGCAGAGCTCACAGTGGGGTGGAAAGGACGTTTGGCTTTCTATTCGGCAGTTTCAATTCTCAAAAGGGCTTGTGGATCATTTGGAGACCAGTAGACACGCACACACACACACTCAAGCTGCCAGCAGAGCATTGTGTGGCATCATATGGGCAGTTGTCAGTTGATGGCAGCAGTGGAAATTTGACACCTGTGCTCTGCCAACTGCCAGTCACAAAAAACTACATGCACACAAAAGTCCTTTATTAATGAGGTAATAATGCTGCATTATCATTTTTTTTTTGTGCTGTTAATGTTTAATAATATGTTTGCAGATAGTATATAGGCTCCAAGCAAGTTAACAACCTGTAAGAAAGTAAACCCATGTAAAAAAAATCCGGGGAGTTTACTTGTGAAATGCCGTTATATTGACTTTTTAAGGTTCACAGTTTCTACAGGCTGGGTTTCTTTCAGCATGTAGCCCTTAGCTCTGAACACCTGCCTGCTTCAGTATTGCAAATCACAACGGCAACAAGCCTGCATTCTTCTGAATGAAGCCACAGAGCAGAATGGAGGATTTAGAACATTATGTTGCTAAGTGATTGTCCTCCTCTTGCTTATCTTTGTTATGGTTAATTTTGTACACTACTTTATACTGTAGGCCTACTACATCTGTACTTAGAAGGTTGCTATGCTAACTGTCTGATATACTGTATAATGTGTGGCTATTATCACAGTCAGCCATAATTTTGAATAGCATTTTAATAGACTACTAGACTATGGTCTAAATGTTTGTCCTTAAAAACTGCTTGCACACTGCCCTGACAAACTGCGACCGATCCCAACTAATGGCAACTGTTGGATCTGTGTGCGCCATCAATCGGTGTTGGTTGGTGTTGGTTGGAGTTTTTAGAGTTTGACATGTCCAGTCGAGTCGGGCAGAGTTGTGGAACGTCTGCACAGTTTTCCAACAAAACGCAATATGAGACAAGTTGCCATATACAATGTCAGTACACACAATTTTCATTGAAGTGTCTAGGAGGCAATAACTGCCTATTACTCACTTCACTTCAGGAATGCAAATAAAGCAAAGTTGTAGTAAGAAAAACCTCAACTCGCAGCATTTTCCAAACGCGATAGTAGCCTACTGTAATGTCAGATCGACTTGTTTGCAATTTAAATATTGAGTTATTCCCTGTTTTTCATGTTGCATTATCCAAGGTCTGAGTTGTGCTGTCAGTTACTGTCTGGGCAATTTGGACAGGCAGTTGGTTTTCTCAACATTCTGAAAACTGCAACCAGCTACTGCCAACTTAGAACGTTGGTGTCAGTTGAGCATAGTCTGGGCGGTGTGCAAGCACCTTAACTTCCTCCTTTTATGACATCAATTCCTATACACATCTAAACTGTCCAGATTTGACATCCACATATGTTTTGGGATATTTTTACTTTAAAAATAGACATTGATTCTTATACTTTCTTATACTTTCTTTCATCCTATGGGCCCACCACTCGTGGGAGGAAGCATAGGGGTCGGGTGCGCTGTCAAATGGGTGGCAGCGAAGGTCAGGGACCTCGACGGACCAGACCCGG
>JAODTR010059075.1:0-7500 GCA_025399935.1 Amblyopsis rosae
AGAGAGAGAGAGAGAGAGAGAGAGAGAGAGAGAGATAGAGAGAGAGGTATTTCTCTCTCTAAATCTCTCTCTCTCTTTCTTCACTGTTGAATGATTGTGAGGCAGACTGAAACGGTCTTGTGGCTGGCCCTCACTGATAACTAGGCAGAGACCTATGCTCTGTTCCCCATACACACGCACACGCACACACACGCACACACACACACACACACACACACACACTCCCTAATTAGCCTCACAAAAAAACTTAAATCTGCACGAAAATGGTCTGCACTTTTAAATGGACTACTGACAAGCAAGGAAATACAACATCAATACTTTTCAGCAATCTTTTACTTGAAATGGGGAAAACACTGTAAATACAGTGAGGTGGGGGCATGTAAGAGAGCAGGCTACAGTATATACATACATTATATTGGCCCAATGCGCTAATGAATAAAAATATGTATGCACAGTGTGAGCGTTTGTCTAAAACAAGCACACATGGAAGATCCTCATGGTGCCGGCACAGTTTAGTGTCAGTCGAGCCAGCTGGCAGGTCACCTCACCAGCTTACTGTAGTGCTCATGCTTACTGTAATTCAGTGTCTTAGAACCATTTCTTACATTAACGTATTGTAGACCTTTTTTTATGTCAACCGTTATCACAATAGAGATCTTAGTCCACAACATGGGAGTTTGCTATTCACACTGCCCAAGATCAAGACCCCGATCTTGTCAAAGCAATTATCTTGTCATCAATATTATATTACTTGATGTCTTCTGCAGTAGCCTTGCTGAAAAGCTTGTTAAATGATATTGAATATTTTCCAAGAGCCCCTTTGGAATTTCTCAAACACGGCTTCTGAAAGCATGTGAGCTCTCTATTTTGCGTTTGGAAAAATATTTTGTCATAGCCAGAGCTCAGAAGATAAAATTGTGTTTTGACGAGAAGTGGAATATTTTCCATACACTAGAGCTTTGATACTTGATGTGATAAATCAATGCCTTTTATACTCTAAACACTTTCTTTCTATACTGCAGCACAATGAAGAGCAGAATCGTATGGATTTTCAACATTCGGATTCATTACCAATATAATGAAATCAGCCAAGGGAGGAAGAACTACCTTGTTCACTCCTTAGTCACATCGCACCGATACATGCCGATACCGGAATCTATGCTGACAGCAGCGATGCAGTTATATGATTGATTGACATCCCAACCATGACATGGGACACCGGTGTCCCAACCACTAGGAAGGCTTCCCAAGACAGCAAGACAGCAAATGATGACCTTGAAACATTCCGCTCATCAATTAATCTCATCTGAATGATACACTGCTTTACCATTCAGCTGCCTCTTCCTGATGATATTGTCCCAGTTAATTGCTTTTGAACTCTCTTTGATTACAAGGTCGGCCCTAAATGACTGAAACACACAACTCCAAGCTAAATGCTACATTCCCGGGTCCTGCTCCCTCAATAATACACAACTTCTGTTGGCTTAGACACCTGAGGTCAGCCCTCCCTACAGAACATGCATTGTATCCTGCCTAACTCTCTGCCCCAAGACTCACAGTGCTGTGAAATCAGTTGAGTCAGACATGTGACATGTGATTCAGAAACTTAACCTTCATCATAGTGGCGCTTGTTTGTAATCGTGTTCATTAGATTAGATGCAATGACATGACCATTCTCAGGAACGTGTAATACATCTACACCCCGGGGAGGGGGGAGGGGGTAACTGTTTTTCATTTCCCTCAAACAATCTTGACATAATTCTTTTCAAAAAGAGGAATACAGGGTTTTGTCTCTAGCTGTATATAAAAAGAAAGTTGTGTATAGACATTATTGACAGATTGGCTTTGCGTTAATAACATTAAGTAGGCCTGTGTAAATACAGCATAAACTGTAAAACAAAGATATAACATTATATGGCCTAATTTCAGTTGTTTATTAAATACAGCGTCATGCATGATCAATTCACTGGTAAACGCGCATTGTATTTGTGTGGTTGTACTTCTCCTCTCCCGCCACATATCACAGGGAGGCGACAGAGCTCCTCTCGTTACTATACAGCGCAGCCCCCAAACAATGGCTCACACATCAACATGTTCATTACAGATAACCAGTGTGGCCTCATCTGAATTAGCTTGCAGGCCTGGATGCACACACACACACACACACACACACGCACGCACATACACACACGCGCACACACTCGTACACACACACGTGCACGCATACACACACACACAGAAAGCTTGACTCTCATGCACAAACATTTACCAACATGCACCCACACTGGAGCTGTGTCTCTGCAAACGTGTGCACAGCAGACAGTGATGGCTGGACTGTTCCACAGACGTGCACACAGACGTGAATGGGCTCTGCATCATCAGCACAGGCCGGTCGATTGATGCCGCTCCACATCAGAGACATGGAACAACAGAAACGGCAAAATGCTAAATATGCCGACGGCGTAATATGGTGGGGAAGTGAGGATTTGATGTACGCTGCGGGTCCTTGGCTGGTCTGTGGATGACTCACACCTGGCTGTGGAAACGTGCCACTGGGCCTGAGGATGTTCACTCTGGTCTAAAGAGACTTAAGATTAATATAGAAATACATATTACAGTAACAAACACTCACACACACACACACACACACACATGCACGCACATACACACAAACAAGCTAAACACATCTAGACCATAATGACCTATACATTATAGACTTCTGTCTTACAATTTTTCAAAGCCAATGTTTTTTTGTATGGCTTTCATAATATATTTTTCATGCACGCACTTGTGCTCAATTGTTATTACAATAATACAGTAATACTAACAGTGGCTTGTTTAGCTAGCTGTCAGAGTGCCTTACTCTAGCCAACAGTCCTAAATATTAGCATAGCACCCGTAACAGCGGGGAGCATTATGAATGGTTAACTTGCTTTTGCACGCAAGGTAATGTGTGTATTTCTGAGGAGCACGCAGACATGGGTGAGGCACATTTTATTACAGTTATACGAAGACACAAAAGCAAGAAGCTTCAAAAATGAGTTCAGGGTGGAGGAATATTTACAGAGCGGGAAAATATGATGTTTCTCACTGTGATAACAAGAGATATGTGCGATGGGAGAAATATGGAATAGTGGTGGAATAAATGGGGTGCCGGAAAGAAAAGACTAAAATACGCATGTCATCACGTGAGTGACAGCTTTCCGTGGAAGCTTCTTTTGATGTGCGTGTTTGCGCTTGCGCCCGCACGTGTGTTGTGTGTGTGTGTGTGAATGTGAATGAGTGCAACACCCTTCTAATTGAGCTCGGCTGCCAATCAGAGGTGTTTATATAGGTTGGTGTGTATTCATTTGACAGTGTGTGTGTGTCATTGCTGCTGTGTTTACTCGCAGTTCAACATCTCCCTGTAGAAACACCTAACTGACACTCTGGAACATGTGCATGCTCACACACACACACACACACACACACGCAATGTCTTTGATAGTGGAAATGAGTGTTCTAATTAGCCTAGTGTTAAATGGGCGAGACAAGAGACATCAAGCAGCAATACAGCAGATGATCTGTGCACACTGCAGCCTCAGTCACAACCAGCCCTCAGAACTAGAACACTCGTACGCCCACATCGGCATGTCACGAATAAAATATTCGCTCCTTGATTGCCTTATAACCTCTCCCCCCAACACACACACACACATAAGCACCAGAACCCAAAATGCTCCATCTCGCGGATTGCTTTTTACGCGTGAAGCACAACTGTGAACAGGTGAATAAAACACAAATACAGTATGTACTGTATACTAATCTCCTCAAGATGCATTTCCCTCCTTATTAACAGCAGGGTCAGTCATTCTTGAGAGCGCTTGCTAACTTAAACCTCAAATTTAAACAACAAATTAAAATCCACAGCGCCGCACCACACATTGAAATGCATTGTGAAGCAAAACTTATTATCTGCAGTACTACGGCTTTGATGTCGTGAGTGGTGCTCGCCACTAAGTTTATGTTCCTATTCATGGAGCCAGAGCTGAGTAGAAGTATCACATCTTTTTTTTTTCAGCACACACATACAACAGCAAAATGCAAGGAGATATTTGCTAACTATATACCTTTAAGCTTGATAATAATGTATTGACTGTACAAAGCATCACTAGCTTGCAAATAGCTTGCAGTAGCTAACTGTACCTTTAAGCTTGATTATGTAGACTGTACAAAGCCTCATTAGATTGTATAGACTGTAGAGACAACCAGTCCACAGAGAGACATATCAATGTATCCCTCCTCTCCACCATCTTTAACACCCTCCCAATTTCTTACGCTCACTCCCTCATGAATAAACATCCGCCACATTCACTCAGTGCTGGCATGAAATGGCCACACAGCCCCTGGCGCACACAGCAGTAATGTTGCAATCATTATTCCACTGCAGTGGTCCCACACAAGCATATTTCCCCAACCATGTGGTGCCTTTTGTTCACATGACTTAAACAAATGATGTAGCCGTGAGTAGGGCCCATGTACCACTGCTCCCCATGTTAGCACGGCAACCGTTGACATGGATGCAGCGAATTAGCATAACAGTTAAGTGTGAGTGTACACTGGCTCCTCCAAATGGCTCTGTAAGGTTATGTTCCTTTTTTCCCTGTAAGGGGAGGGTGTTGTTTATTTTTGGGTGTGCCTCCTTCCCCTACTCTTCTGCCTGCTTTTAACCTATTCTTCCCCTTTTCCTAGGGTTAGGGTTATATATATATATGTATATATATATATATATATAGTCTAAAACTAGAGTGTAATGCTAGATCTTCTGAGCAAACCTGATCATTGAACTTCAATCAGTGGAATGAGCAAGTCTTTTGGCTCGTTCAGTCCCTGTTGCTCAAGCTTGGGTAACATGAGCAAAGAACCTAGAACTGAGAAGATCCAGATCCTTTTCATTTAAGTCATGTTCCTACTGGCAGTAGTAGTCATAAGATCATTTTGTTTGTCTGGGTCAGTGTGTCCCTCTCACGTGAGCAAAAAGAAAGAACCTGACATAAACACGTCAGTTTGGACAACCATCTCAAACTCTAACACACACGCACACGCACAGGCACACACACACGCACACACACACACACACACACACACATAGGCACACAGGCACACAAACAGGCACACACACATAGGCACACAGGCGCACAGGCACACACAAACACACACACACACACGCAGGCACAAACGGATTTATCTCAGAGGCTAATCTGTGCTTTGCACATTGTGTGTGTTTTTCATGGCTCTGAAGTGTCAATGTTATTTCAGCCCATTAAGTTTATTATGATTAGTTTTTAGTTTGGTTGAAGTCCACTGAGGACACTCCCACCCAATGTACGTATTGTGTGGAAGATGTTTCTATTCATGGTAAAATGTTTGCGAATGCTTTCTTGTGTTGGTTCCTTTTCCCTGCCTCCCACACCCAACCGAACAGATTTATCCATTTGAGAATGTGGTGTTGAATATTTGCATTTTCAGTTTCACACTATATACAACAAGACATGTAAGAAGCAGTGAAATAGCGATGAGAGACCATGGAACATCAATGAATGTCAGCAACATTAATAAACTAATCTCAACTTTGAGGCGACTCAATTTAGGTGAATATCAATAGGAGGGACTGTCCAAAAATATGATCCTTGAAGCCCTGGCTCTGTGAATGGAAACACAAACACACTGATGCAGACTACACCACATAACAAAATTGGCCATGACAATGCATGTCCAATTTGTGGGGTGGAGCTTCTGAGGTAGCACCCTATGACATATATACTGTATATATCACATTCATATATCAACAAAATTTCTCCAGGATAGCTGACTACACCTTATCCTGAAGATATGTAACATAGTTGATTTAACTGCCGACTGGGCTATTCCTCTGTCTTTCTGTACACCCCAACCCTCTCCCGCCATCTTTGTATATCCTTTGACTTAACTCTGTGTGCTTTAATAGAGTGATGCATCTACTCCATTTTTTGTGAGACAGTTACCGAAAGTTTATCCTTTAGACAGAAACCAACAGAAATGCAGCACACACACACGCACACATGCACACACACACACACACACACACACACGCACGCATGCACAATCACACTTGCGCACACACACACAAATGAGCAGTGATATCTTTGCCTGGTCCTTAGGGCAAAATCACTGACTAATCACTGACTAAAACGTTTTGTTTGTTTGCTCTTTTATTGAACATAAAACAGATACTGTATTACTAAAATGAAATCCATTATTTCTGGAAGGTTGTCAATTATGTGTGTGTGTGTATGTGTTCTCAGTCTTTAGGGTGTAGGTGTGGCCCTCATTGCCGTGTATGCAGTTGATTTCAAGGACGATGATGGGGTTATCGTCATCGCAATAGATCAGCGGACATGTTGGCCGCCAAGGTCGCGGCCCAAGGACAAGGCGAGAGTGATTGCAGCCACCCAGACAGGAAAATCGAAGAGAGGGACACTCCGAGGAGGCAAAGGGGGAAGGGGAATGGTAGCGGGATTGTGGGGGTTGGGAGAGGGGGGTGTCAGGGAAAAATGTGCAATTTCACAAGCCAAATGACTTCTGGGATTGTCCACAGAAAAATATCACAGCAACAACAGTAACCATGGGTTGGGGGGTTGGGGGGATGGGGGGGGGGGGTGTCAAACAAAAGGAGCAGCTGAATTGTCAAAGTCATCAAACAGCTCCGCTCATATAAGTAATCAAGCAGCCGTTACCTTGGCAACACCACACAGCGAATACGACGACCCCTTCCAGTGGAAGCATTTCTCCGCGAACTGCTTCAGTTGTGGGAGCGAGGCTGTGGCTAGAAATATTGATCAGCTTGTGCAACATGTTCCACCACAGAGTGGCTGATTTCTTTGTCTGTTTTCTGTTTTCTCTCCCCTCCCCTCCCTCCTCCTACTCTGGTCTCAAGCAGGCCTCAGCAGCAGCTTGGATCAGCATTTTGTAATGAGAATAAAAACACACACAATGAATAAATAATGGAATCAAGTTTAAACCTCTATCATATTGCCTTTCGTCTCTTATATGATTAACTGTAAGTGTGTGTGTGTGTGTGTATGTACATGGGTGTGTGTGTGTGCGTGTGTGTGTGTGTGTTACGCGTACGTTCTGTTCAATCATTAATTCCACAGTGCCAATGGGCCTATTGCCTCATCGCACCTAATTAAACTCCTTTTGTTTCCCATCAATTAACATTGTAATTAAACCTAGCCCTGCCCCGCTCCTGTTTACTCAGAACCTGCTGACTCAGCGACGTTTTACATAGACACAGAGCAGGCACTGACCACATCAAGTGCAGATGCACACTTTGTAGATGGAGATGAATATTCATAGGCACACAGAGATATACATAAGCATGCGCCTATGCGCGCGGACACAAAACACAAATTGCCTTGTGCACGGTTATCCAGTGTTCACCTTGGATGAGAGGCGCTAATGGAGTCCTGAGATGAAGAC
>JAODTR010059075.1:10000-17119 GCA_025399935.1 Amblyopsis rosae
TGCGTGTGTGTGTGTGTGTGTGTGTGTGCATGTGCGTGTTTTGTCTATGACATAGCAGACATAAGAGACATAGCACCTTGTTCTATAAGACACCCGCTGTTGGTGACCTTTAACCTTAACCAAACCTTGACCCTGGCAGGCAGCAGCGGATTTGTTCAACAAAAGACAGATGACAGGGCAGAGTAGAACCCCTAATCTCAATTTTGACCCCAATGCTCCTGTGTCGCCCACGCCCTATCTGAACACAACCAGCCCGTTAAATACACACACACACACACACACACACACACACACAATAGAAGGAAATATTCAACCATCTATCAATATTAGCACAAATAATCATATGCAAATTAAACTAAAGTCTATACTATTATGCTAATTTAATTATTTACTAAAATTATTAATGGGAAAGAAAAAAAATTATTCTCTTTTATACTAATTCATAAGTAAGAAGTAAAATCTAGGTGCTAAAATGTATTTAATTGATTGATTGATTGATTGATTGATTATATTTAAATGATTAATACATTTTCCAATCTCTCCATGATTTGCATTGGTTAATTATTTTGTGTAAATTAGGTCATAAGTAAGCAAAAGCTTTAACAGGTTATAAATACATAGAGGAGATTGATCTGATTTATATATAATTCTCTCACTTATATAATTATGTCCGGTAAACTGATGCTTTTTCATTCCCATTGTTTTGTCCGAATTATGGAATATACAGTAAATGTCTGGCTCTCACTCCACTTGGGTGTCTGTGAAATAGTGTGTGTGTGTGTGTGTGTGTATGTGTGTGTGTGTGTGTGTGTTTGTGCATGTGTGTGTGCCTCCATGCGTGTGTGTGTGTGTGTGTGTGTGTGTGTGTGTGTGTGTGAACGCCCAGTGCAGTGTGTCTCTGTCGCACATCATGCTGTCATGGCGTACCACACGTGCACAAGCCTGTGTGTGCATGTAAGTATAGATTTAGACAGAAGGAACAAAAAACACTGTCCTTGTCTGAATGCGAAACCACAAACATAGACTGCTATGTGCAAACAATGTTCCGCTTACGCTAATGAATTCTGGCTACTGATTTAAGCCAGTGTGAATGTGCCCGTGCCCTGCATTGCAATGACAGGGAAACTGATACCATCTGAGTCTTTGGTGTACAGTGGAATTTACAAGGCTCGTAGTGAGCACTCCACGAGAGGCTTGACATTTTGGTATGATGATTCAAACAAGAACTCTGGAGAGAGCATGTAAAGTGAGAGTAACAGAGGTAGATAGAGGGAAAAGAAAGAAAGAAAGAAAGAAAGAAAAAAATATATAACAAAACAGAAAAAGACAAGAAATAGTATTTTTGCTGCACATTTCTGATAATCCCATACAGGCTAGCCTTCAAAGTTATCATCACAAACTTTTGGGATTCATCGAAAATGTGATTGAAGCCACAAAAATGGGGAATGAAAGAGACAACCATGGAAGTATGTATAAGCGAGTCGAGTCAAGAGAGCCTTATTTGGGCCTCTGAAAAAACTGTCAAAGTAGTGAGGATTTCATGAGCATTTCTTGGGATGGGAGCACACACAGATTTCATTTAATGAAAGCAGAAGTGGAATCCTCGGCTGAGGAGCCACAGCGCTAGAGAATTCTCTTTGGCAACACTTTGGTTACCAACAAGAGCCGACTTCAAACAGCACAGCGACGCTGATTTGACATGTACTGTACGTGTTTTGTAAATACTTTAGACTATGGATGCCTTCTGTGACGATGACAGAGAGTGATACAGAAATACTCCAAAGAGCCGTGTCTCACATGTCACATGGACAGTATCTGCCAACAGGTTTTTTTTTTTTACTGTACAAGTATAGCTCACTTTTGGAGGTTTTTCTATTGTGAATATGTATGTACAGTTTTTTGGTGCTTGTACTTTGACGTGTGTGTGTGCGTGTGTGTGTGTTTGTGTGCGTGTATTTACCACACACACTCGCTCCATCACATCTGAGAAACAGACATCTCCCAGGGTTGATTGGAAAGACAACCACTCCTCATTACAGACAACATGTGCAGCTAAGCCCTGTCTGAGTCTCTGTGCAAGATGTGTGCATATACCTTGCGTCTATGCATTATATATATAAGCATCTGAAGGCTAGAGTAGTCCAGAATCACCTGACCCTCAATAACAGATTCTGACCCGCATGTGCGGGAACCCACACCGCCTTCCATAACGAAGCCTTCTCCCAGCTCTGTGTCAGGGGCAGAGCTTATACCTCAGCGGTGCTTCCCCGGTGGCTGCCTGGAGGAGCTGCAGGTGAGGTGTGGGGGCACTGTGTGGAGGAGAAGGAGGGGGAGGGTGTATACTGTGCTGTGGGGGTCCTGGCATTGCCTTCTTATAACAGCATTACAGTAGGAAGAACAAGCGGCAGTGAGCGACACCGTCATTAACCTCTGGCCCGGCTAGAAATCAACAGCAGTTCATGCAAATTAGCCCAATTCCCCTCGAACTGCCTCGAAGGCCTGCGCTGTGATAAATCACATAGGGCACGCCGCGCATGCGTAAACAAACGCACACACACACACACACACACACACACACACACTAACACACACACAGATGTTCTCTCTTTTCCATACAAATGCATATACAGTACACATGCGAACACAAACAGACATGGGCTCACATACACAAGAAGAAAATGAGAGAGAGTATCGGAGCAGACAGTTTTATTGGTAGTATTTTACAATGAGTCATTTAAGCAAAAGGAGTTTCATTTTTCTGGCTTGCCCTTGGTGATTCACGGGTATTTTTCATCATGGCTGCTTATTACTGATAGTACCTGTGAGCTTGGAGAACTTACTGTAATGTAACGTGTATCCACAATTATTGCACATGCATCATTTGAAAGTAGCAGAGGAGAGGATGGATGAGGAGAGGAAAAAATAGGGAAGGGAAGGAGAGAGGAGGAGAAAAGGAGAGAGGCGAGTAAAACAAAGCAGGAGAGAGATGAGGGGACAACCAGACACAGTCGAACAATGCTTTCAGAATGAAGAGAATACCGATTATCCAATGTGAGATTATTATTCAACACAGAGCAGCTCATGTGTACATAATGATATCAATACAAAAGCATATTAATATTTCGAAACAACACAGAATGAGTTCCACAGAAACAGACAATGACTGTCATGGTGAAAATACATATTAGGCATGAAATAAAGATTTTGACTTTGACTTTGAAATTATTTGATGCAGAAATATTACATCCATGTATCATGTTTGCTATCGTCCTATCCATCTGTGCTAGGGCCGGCCAGATAGAAGGGTGGAGAGCAGACGGCTGTCTCTCTGTAGTGGGTCGCAGAAGAGAGGACATATTGCACGTCACCTGGAAAGGTATCAAATATGGCAGGTCATGCCGGCCATCTGTCACTAGATCTCCATGCGTCCGCCGGCCGAGACAAAGGACATTCAGCGCGACCGAAACAGGAGTGAGGGCCCCAGCCTGCTATTGTCCTCCGGGCCTCTTGGTAAACCTCAGCCCCCTTATCATGGAGGCCCAATGCCTGCTGCTGCCGGACAGCCTGCTAGAAGCAGCATTGTTCAACACACACACACACACACAATGGTTACAACCAATGTATAAAATAAACTAATAAAAGGTTCTGGAATTTAGAATTGATTGAACTCTTAATAAATAATTATATCTGCGAGAATAAATAGTTGCCCCTTTTGTGTCCTTAATGAGATAAACAAAGGGTATATTCACAATCTTGTCCCTGATTTCAAGAGCTCTCTTCACCCGTTTTATCATGCGCTACGCTCCTTTGGGGCTCGTCAGTTCTGGAGAGGTGCATGGTCCATTTTCTATTATGGCATTTTAATAAGAAACGTAAACCGTGACAGCCTTCAGAGCGGCAGTACTTAATACTCTTTAAGCCGTGTTCAGACCTCTGTTTTTATCAACAACCTTCCCCATCTCAAAACAATCACCTTCAATCCTCCCAAACATAGCAAACCCTCCATGATGCCTATTTTCCCACCTTCATCTCTCCTTCAGCGGGAGCGGAAAAAAGGAAAATAGGACGAAGGTCAACAATCTGTCAGAGGAGGATAAAGAAACAAGAGATGGATCTCAAACCTTTAATGATTTAATTTTCCTTCATAACAGCAGAGGGATGAATGTCTAGCACTCTTCAAGGCCTAAGGTTATTAAGTTTCTCAATTCATCAACAGATTAGTTTGATTGTCCTTATACTCATGTGCTCTGTACATGGTATATTCTATTTTATAACGTACATTCATAGATGAAAATTGTGTAAGTAAGTAAGTAAATGTTTGCAGGTTCGTCTGTATTTCTGGCTACATGCCTATTGGAGAGCCAATGATATTATGCCATATAATCTGGGTGTAATCCCTTCAGCCTTCAGTAGGGGTTGCTAGTTCTGCTATAACAGTCCATGTTAACAGAGAGACTGTTCCACAGAGCTGGTCAGACAGTGCTAGGATTATGCTATGGAGAATGGTGTCGAAGCCCCTTCCTGCACGGGTGTAGGATGTGCTACGTTTAGGCGGGTGGGGGGAAGTGGGCGTGGCAGCAGAAGGAACAGAGATGCAGTGGAGGTCAAGGTTTATCCCTCAGATGGCTGTTCTCTGTGTGATGGGAGGAGCTCCCACCATCTCAACCAGTGATTCCAATCAGCCAGATTGGTTTTGGGGGCCCCCATTTGACACCAGGGGCCCACCATTGCCCTGAATCATGACGGGCCAACTGGCAGGCTCTCAGGAAGTCCATTTCAATTACCATAACAGCTTTGGCTTGCCCCTCTTTGTATTCTTTATTGCACTATGTATGTGGCACATGCAAATGACTTACGGCAAGCTCCTTGCAAGCTCCTCCCAAGCAGTGCGGTACTCACAATGTTTACTTTCTACTTGTTTGAGTGCACTGTCTGTGTGTGTGTGCGTGTGTGTGTGTGTGTGTGTGTGTGTATATGTGTGAGCATGCTGTTAGCTAAGAGCTATTAGCCTGAATACATCTATGACACCATGTCTACTGTGTATCATGAAAGTGTTGAGTCATATTAACAGTGTATTGTCAAAGTCTCGGTTGGCGTGGTGATAGCATCTCTGCTACCCCGCTTCGACAGCATTAGCATTAGGAGCTGCCGTCAGAGACACAGTCAAGCCTTAGCTGCGTGTTCTGAGCTGAGGTGTGACTGTAATGCAATGGTCCCCTGGATGCACAGACAGAACCGAGAGGAGAGGAGGGGGTAGATAAGGCCTGGATGGATGCTGGGTGTGTAACTCCCATGACGAAGAGTTTGTAGTTGCGGTACATACAATGTTGTCTTTAAACTGAGCACGGACCTGTGTGTGTGTGTGTGTGTGTGTGTCTGTGTATGGGTGTGCATGTACATACAACTGAATGCATGTGTGTGAGCACAAACGCATGCATGCGTGTGTTTGCATTAGTTTGCTTGTTGGAATGTTGAGTTTTGTGTAAGACAGTATACATACTATTCCCTTTGACTTAATGAACCAATGCTTTTACTAGAAACAAATTACATTGACAAATCAGCAGAATGTTCTTTGAGGAAGAATGGAAACCAATGGTTAAAAAACACCCCACAGGTTTGGTTCATTAAACACAGCAATACAATTGAGTATTCAATCCTATTGCCAGTGTGTGGACTATTGCTAAAGTTCATTATAATTTCATAAGTAGGAAATGCATTTTTACAGCTGTTTCAAAACTAAAGGTCAAAGGTGTTAAACATTTATGTATGTTGCTGTCAATAATCCCACTTAGCTACTGCAGAGAGAGAACGAAAGAACAAGACAAAGAGAGTGAGTGGGAGAGACAGAGAGAGAGAGATAGAGAGAGAGAGAGAGAGACTGAGAGAGAGACCAATGTTGTGGCAAGTCAACAAAAAGAACATTCAACAGAGAAAGTGGTAGAGCATTAAGAAATATATCAAAACAAAGCACAGCACTTACAATAGCAATAGTGAACATAATGCATTTGGCACAATTAATTCTGTTCCATTTTGGCTTCTTAACCATCTGTTACTGATAGAGACTAATATTAACACATAATGATGAATGTTTGACAATGTAGTATAGAAGCACAAGAGATTCTTTTGGGATTCTGGTTCAAATATTTAGTAAGTAATTCCTGACGCTGCTATCTGCACAAAAGTTTATCTACTACGCACAAGTCCTGGATTAGTCCATGTCCTGGGCCAATGGCTGGTTCCCAGGACCCAGAGTGTACAGAACATGCTTTAGTAGTGTATAGTGTATATGGCTATGTGTGTGTGTGTGTGTGTGTGTCTGATTAGCATGCTCGGGCCATGAGGCTAACTGACAGCAGGGCCTCTGAGAGCAGCGCAGCTAAGAATTTTTAACATGAAGCTGAGTTCCTCTGCTCTCACCACGGCTGACAGAGCTGAGAGGACAAGTCCAGTCAACAGGAGACGACAGAAGAACGGCACACACACACACACACCCACACACACAAATGCGAGCACGCCATTAACCTTCATCTGGTGCACTCCCATATGCCTGTCAGCTGTCAAGAGTTAACACAAGGTTCCTCCAGCCTGCATGCAAACACAATGCATTTAACCTCCTCATCAAAAGCCAGTAGGAACATGTGTGTGTGCGTGTGTGTGTGTGTGTGTGTGTGTGTGTGTACACATGAGCACACACCAAATGTACAAGCACTCAGAGACATATCTGAGGGAATTTTCAATCTCTTTCTCCCTGTTTCTGCCTGTGGAGAATGTTGGCCAGGAATCGGGGAGAAGAGCAAGGTTGCTAGGCGACAGGTTGTGGTTGCCATGGTGAATTTAAGTGGAACAGCTGGTCCAATCAGCATAAAGTGTGTACAGGCGGGGGCAGAGCCAGAGTGCCTCGTGCCAAAACAGGCAGACAGGAAGCTAGCATTGCTGAGGCATGCAGGATGGTGGAGAGGAGAGGAGCGGAGAGGAGAGGAGAGGAGCGGAGAGAGGAGAGGAGAGGAGAGGAGAGGAGAGGAATGGAGAGTAGAGAGGAGAGAGGAAAGGAGCGGAGAGGAGCGGAGAGGGGAGGAGATGAGAGGAGAGAGGAGAGGAGAGGAGAGGAGTGGAGAGAGA
>JAODTR010059086.1:0-39685 GCA_025399935.1 Amblyopsis rosae
GTCGGTTATTATTTGCTGTTCTGGTGAGTGCTTTGTTTTTTGATTAAATTCATTGTTATCATAACTCCAGCCTGCATTTGGTTTCTGCCACCCCCACTCATTTTGTGACACTATACATTAAGTAGACCTATCACTAAGTGACTACAGTATGTAGTGTGGGTGATGCCATACATTAAAAGAAAACTAAATGTATATGTTCTTGCCTATGCTTATTACACACATTCCCAAACATCTGTACACAACATTCTACAATGCTTTAATTTTCCACATCCACGCTGTGTTTAACACAAAAAGTATCTTGCTGTTGGGATTGTTTACTGATTCCTATTATAGAGAACACAATGACAGCTGTTTTTAAACATGCTTGTTTAGCGCTCCAGTGATTTACTTTAAAAACACTTCCCGAGCTGGTTTATAGAATGTATGCAAAGCTGCTGTGGTGGAGACCATTATAACAGGAACTCTTCCATCTTAATATTTGCACCCTTTTGAGTAAAACAAAAAAAATAAAATAAAGATATTTTCTTAAAATGTTTGTTTGCTGAATTTATTTCAACGATACATTTTAAAATGTCCCTCCAAACAAACTGGCCGTATACGTTGTGATTTTATACATGTGCAATTCTCACACCTCTCATTTGCGCCTTCTCGCCATTTCTCCTCTTGCTCCTCCACTAGCTACATCCCTCCTCTTATAAATCACTTCATTCCCATCTTCCTCCTCATGGGTCCTCCTTTTTTGTTGTTGTTCTCTAGATATGTCTTTCACATTTCTCCTCTTTACTCCTGTCTTTAGCACACCTACTGTATTCGTTTCCCTCTCTTTCTTTCTCTCTCTCGCTCTCTCAGCTTGCATATTTGATGACTTCTCTGCAGTCCGCGGTAATAATGACAGAGTGCTTGTATCACGTGAGTCCCCGTAGGGACCTGTTTTTGTGTCGTTCACTTATTAAAAATTGAACGTGTTCTTTGGAGTGACTGTGGCAAACACAGGTATTCATGTGTTCTCTTGTCATGTGTGACTCATGCTTACTGTAATCATGAGGGAAACAATGTGTTCCTCTTATATAGTAACCCCCCCCCCCCACACACACACACACACACCTACATTTTGAAGTCAGTGAAACCTGTACTGCACAGCTGTTTCTAAGTCACATAACGCAAATGAATTTGGAAAATTGTATTTTGTTTCTCAACAATAGTACTATTATTAGTAAAAAGCAGCACGTCAGAAAGATTGAGGCTGCACATATACTTCTATAATGTGAGTGCATGATACCCATTGATGGCATTGTGACAAAGAGTGGACCGCTAAGCACAAGCATACATCTACGTATGTAGGGTAGATTTTAACATCCATACACTAAACAATAAACCACAAACTTATTTGAGTTAGATTCTTCTACTTTTCCAACATTGTCTAATTGGAATCAGCTGCATGGTTTAATGCGCTGGTATGGTACTGGTTGGGTAATTGCAGGATAGGGGATTTTATTTAACTATAAAAATAGTTCGAAAAGTATGCAAATGGTGCGGAAGGTACGAACTGACCTTAAAAGAATTTCATGAAGGCTTATCGTTCTTCCGCACATTTTCTCAGGCATGTCAACACTTCAATGGATCCTAGATGTGACAGAATAATCTTGAAATGTGGGTTGAAGGGTATAGAGAATAGTGTGCCTGTTAGCTCTGTAGAGGAGAGAGAGGTGCCAGCCTCTCAACACACACTGTTGTTGAAACCGCAACAACTATATTTTTGTAAACTGCTTTTTAATAAGGCTCATTCCACAAGTGTTTAATAAGGCTCATTCCACAAGTGTCCTATTAAATGAGGAGGTCACAATTCCATTGCTGACACAAAGACTGGGGGAATTCACTGCACTTGCATGCTGCTGAAGGGTTCATCCTGGCAGCCTGTCAGATGTCCTGGTGTTGTGTGAGTGGTACAAGCTCCACTAGGTCTTTTTGCAGTACTAATGCAGGTACGTTTAACTTATGGTGACAGGAAAGGCAAGATGCACAGCAAGTAACCCTGCATGCACTGCAATTTGTTGCATTTGTGAAACACATCACACACACACACACACACACACACACACATCCCCCCCCATGCATAGACATATACAGAGAGTGTGTTTGTACATTATATATACAAATGTATCAAGCAGAAAGAAATGCATGCACCATCCCCACAAATGCACACTGTAAAACTGAGTGCATCTTTGTACTGTCTAGAATGTCAGCAGTTACAGTCATAAGTAGATTAATGATTCAGTCTGTTTGCTTATGTGATTAATGTTGAAGATACCCTAGAAGTTGGCCCACAGCCATATTGTACCTCAAAATGCCAAGCAGCCTGTTACTAACTCCTTGTGACTACAGTTGGAGCATGCAGTCCCACAGTTTTATCTGATCTCTGACTTTAACCATATCCAGTTCTAATGGTCAGTGACGTTAATATATGTCTGGCATGTACACTATACTAAATAATCTAACCTCAAGACTTCACTAAAGGTTAAATTAGTGGACTCCATAAAAATAAAAATAAATTCAACCTGATTGTTAAGACAGAAACGTTCATGGTCAATTATATCCATACATTGAAATATCAAATTCAGACAGTACAGTTATTACTTTATGAAATGCAAATGCAATGAACTACAATGTTGTATTCCAGCAGATTCATTACAATAACATCCCAACAGGAACTTATTTCGCAGAATCCGATTCGTGTCTCCTCCTGTGACAGATAATACGGACGCCGATTGCATGCACTTCTTTAGAGCAACTTATCACGCCAGGGGCCATCTGTCCCGCAACACCGCCGTAGATTACTCGGAGAGAGAGAGAGAGAGAGAGAGAGAGAGAGAGAGAGAGAGAGAGAGAGAGAGAGAGAGAGAGATGCGCTCTCTTATCCCATTTACGTACACGCCTTTTAGAAACAGTGTGGCTAGCACAGGCAACACTATAGTTGTGCGTGCGTCCTGCCTTTACAAAGAAGTTTCGCCAAAGGATTCTATTTAAAACCATCACCTTCATGTCGACTCTGTTGGATACTAACCCACCGATGCTATGGTTACCTTTATTACGGTAGGACGTGGTTTATTTGTCAACCAATCGGCTTATATTTACAGCTGTAAATTAGTTGCGTGACACCGGTTCGAGTATAAGTGACAGCGTGTTTTAGTGCCCTACATAAAACTGTAAATATATAAATAAATATATGAATTAGTAGACCAATTAATTAAGGCACGCCATCTGTGAGTAGACCTATATTGCACATTTGATGGGCCTTTAAGATGGAAAAGCGATGCAAAAAAACAACTTTTCAAGAAGTTTGGAAACAGGAGACATATTCAAACTCGGTGTGAATTTTAGCGCTGCATACTTACATACATTTCTTGTTAAAATATTTGGCGTTGCGTGCTTTCTGTGCATATGTGGGTATTTGACTTTGATGTTTTGTTGGTGAAGTGGAATGTGAAACGCAATAATGCGCTGTGCGCAGCCCCAAGGAACAGAGGAACCAGTACGGGCAAATGCAGTTCTTACACCTTTCAACCCCCACCCTTCCCGCACAGGTACACAAAAGATGGGCTGGTCCTGATCCAAAGCTATTAAGCTTACATACTGTACACTGTACGCTAAAGGCCGTTGCCTTTCGCTTTTACTGTGTTTTAATGAATTGGATAAGATAAATACGCACGGTGTACAGTGCATATCTTATTTATTACGAAAACACTGTTCTTAAGCAGGACGTCTGTAAGGCCGAAATCGGATACACTGTCACAGTTCATTCTCAACACAAAAGACATCGTAGACCGACATACAGTAGACTATAGCTATAGGGAGCTCTGCGTGCCTGCGTGTGCCAGAAGGTGCATGACATTACGGAAGTAACTATTTTTGACACCGGGTGCATCTTAAAGATGTGCCATATTCTAAACCTCAATTTTATGGCATGATTTTACTAGAATTCGGTCAAAAGTTGCATTTGTCTGACCCACAACTATGTCTATGTGCGTTTTGTGCAAGGAGTCTAGCCTGCCAAATTGCAGAACATATCCTTTAAGTGTGTAGTCTATGAGCACTATACCACGGTGTTATAAGCAACGGCCAAGACTGCATTGTACAGGACTACAGTGGCCTACTGTATCGCGTGGTCTTTAGACGTGAGTTTAGTCCGGGCAGCTTTGCGTCATGGCGCACATCAGTGGCCTTCTTGAGCCAGTGGTGGGTAGCTACTTGTGGCAGTCGTGTGTGTCTGTGTCTTAGCTGGAGCAGCTGTTGCAGTGTGGCATATTTGAAGCAGTGAATTTATCTACAGCAGTCGAGACATAAAGAACAGACTGGTTTTATACAAATTACTTAAGGCATAGAACCCACACCCCTATACAGTAGCATATGTCAGCCGTTCTCAAACGTTTTAGATGATGGACCCCACACCTCACAACTTAGTTTGCGAGGTGGGGGCGCACGAAATTCTCATGAATAAGTTCCCTTCTCATCCCGAAGATTGATTGAAAAAAAAAGATTTATATAATATATCCTATAATATAATATTTTGAATGAACTTAATAATGGCTACATTTTGATAGAATGGTGTCTAAAACATGTTGACATTAATTAGATGTCATTGAAGTAGTGAATGTAAGCAAATACACTTTTTTGTCAAATTCAGCGAATATCTCCTCACAGTCTGCTATAGCTGCCCATTCTCTCTGCATGCTGAAAACAGAAGAAACCCTAGCTCTGTTAATAGGAACACAATGCAGACCACACCACAATAACCCTCACAATGCATGTCCAATGTGTGAGGCAAAGCTTCTGAGGGAGCTCTAGTCATTGAAGGGAGAGGTGTTTGTGTTTCGACCAAGTTAAAATATCAACAAGCTTTCTCCTGAATCATTTACTGTACGTTTACATCTGCAAGACGTTTAAAACATATTGTAAATCTCTTTTTTACATTACACACGAGACTCAGAATTTTGTCTCAGCATATGCCTATAGCTAGAGAAGGAAAAAAATGTCACAAAAGAGCTCTCTGTTTACCGCCAGAATTGCATTGCATTGAAATTATATATTTGTTAACGCAGAGCTGTGTGGGATTGCTTGGCGTAGTGAACATGCCTCTTGTTTGGTCCAAACAGTAATCACAATCATAGACTTGTGAAACACTGTTGTCATTTTCCGCTTATGGAATGTAATCGTATAGATTACATCTGCACAGAACTAAGTGCCCAGTCTGTATCTAACTTTGATATTCGAGTAGACAGATGTTCCCGTTGGCCTCGGGGTGAAACTCAAACTTAAATGGTGTCTCCTCAAATCGGACACACCTATGCAAACCACACACACTGCCACAGCTCATAAGCTATGTAACAATGTACAGGTCTGGTTTGGATTTGTGTGTGTGGTTTGTGTTGTTGCTACACCTTACTACCCAATTTCAAAATGTGAAGATATATTCTCTTGATGGGCATTTCTGTTTGTGTGTGTGTGTGTGTGTGTGTGTGTGTGTGTGTTTATGTGTGTGCGTGCGTGTGCGTATCTGTTCATGTGTGTGCGTGTGTGCGTGTGTGTGAAAAGGTTAGCTAGGTTAAGGGGGGAACATTGAAGTGGGATTGTGTGCATACATCTGTGTTTGTTTCCTTGCTAGTAGCGAACAATAATATGGTGCAATAACCACAGTTTGATTTCAAGACAAAGTAGAAACTGCATTTTTATGGGGACACACTTGAGCCATCAAAACAGTATATCTGTCTTTGTTGAGTTAATTTATACATTGTGTTTCACTTTACTCTACTTATTTAGCATTTTTCTACAGTTGTAATAGCCTTGTGGGTGAATTACTGCATACTATACACTGTATGTAAAACTGTTGCAGAAGAAAGCTTAAAAATGTCAGCAAAATTTAGCTTTGCTTGTCCAAAATGCATTATTCCTTGTGAATAATGCATGACATGCAATATTTTATTTGGTTGCTGTATTTCATGAAACAATTGTATTGTGCTGTCATGATTCATTGGGAAACCAGAAAATATTTTTAACAGCATTGTAGACAAATTTGAAAACAACAGAAACTAACAACCAACCAGTTCTAAATAAAGCAAATTGGTATAATGTAAAAAGAGACCAAATTCATTATTTCATCCAAAACTCTGAATCTATCCATTTGCTTAAATTCTTTTTTTTAAGTACCACTTAACCTTGGTCCAAGTAAAATGCAGACTACTGCATGAGTGCAAAGTCACTCATACAACTCTGTCAATACCAGATTAACTGTGTTTATAAAAAGCAAAAGTTTGGCTTCAGTACATAATTCTCCCCAACATCAAAGGTTTCTAATGTATTTTATCTAGTGTGAATCTCACTGGGGAACAGTTAGGATGTTGCTTTGCACACTTTAAAAGATTTACCCACCACATGCTCATTTTATTTCAAAATGATTGATATCGTAAGAAAAAGAAAACGGCGTATTATTTTACATTTAAATTGTCCAAACATTTTTTTTTTAAAAGTACCCCCTCAATCATGTGTTGGGAGTGGACATATTTAAGAGACACAGGCTGAACAAGCCGTAGAAATCCAGTTGATTTGTTGTAGCAGTAATGTGCTAACTGTGTGAACAATGTCCTGGGACAGAATCAGGTTCACAGACCTTTCTCACATGTTTCCTGCTCAACCCATACTGTACTGTTCAATAAAGGAAATTGTACAAAGGGGAGTTGACCGCACATTGCTATTAAAATCCGTTGGACTTGCCAGAAGCCATTTAAGACAATTTAACCATTATAGAGAGCTACTTTGTTTGACAACATGACCAACACCTTAGGAAATGGGGTATGATATAACCTGCATTCAAACACAAATATCTTCAACAAGCGACCTTCAACCCAGTGAGATCAGACATCCGCTCTGCCAATGACAGTATCTTTAAAGATACACTCATCAATAGTGTTATAGCACTCTCAAACCCCGCTTCCTAAACGCCAGTACCAATGTCCAACATGTGGAAGGCTGTGGGGGGAGGGGTAGACAACAATGCGATCATATCACAGCTGAGGAGGAGTAGAGACGAATGCAGCTATGCTGTTGTAACATTGGAACACAGTAGCATGTATTGCATTGTGATCTGTTTCAACCACAAGAGTAATTCCACACACACAAATCAAGGAGTCTCCCTCTAAGCAAGACACTGAATCGCTACTGGCTACATGGGTGTTATTCTAACCCTATCACTCCAACATACACATCCGCACACAACACAAATATAAGAATTATCTATTGTTGTACGGCTAATCCATTGATAAATGTGACACTTATAGTACAGTAAATTCACTTGAAGTATACACTTAGACTGGTCAAAGTCCCATCCTGTGATTGTATTAGACTTGACACTAGATTAGTGTTGCTGATCTCTAAGGCTAATTTAGGCTGGTTATTATAACCTATTACTGCTCACATACAACACACACACACGCACACACACACACACACACACACACACACACACACACACACATAAGGATCCGATCCCATGCAATTTGTCCATTTCCAGCCTGTGCTAGGCAGCTTTTATGTCCCAGAGCAGCATCTTAACCACGCGAAAGAAAAAGCACGACTGAACTATTTTCCCTGGCATTCGAGTCAGGCAATACGACAGACATGTGTTCTGCTGTGTACTAAGACAAATGTACAATTACACTATTATTTTGTGTAATTTTCTTTCGCTCACATCACCATTATGTCTCCTCCGCCCCATACATATCAATCTATATTTCATATGTCTATATCTTGTTTTCTGGCATACACACAGATATAAAAAGGTGGCAGTGGCAAGATATTATGGTTGTTTTATTAGTTTATTTGAGAACGGACCCTATAGAAATCAACCCAACCTATAGCTATTGATCTCTTGTTGTCTTTTTTGTCAACAGTCTGTGTAAGCTTCTCTCAATGAATGAATGAATGAATGAATGAATGAATGCATGAATGGGAATTAAATGAATGAATAAATGTTTGTCTTTATGGACTGTCAAGAGAAACCTGTTGAAAATAATTCATATTCATTCTTATCATTAATGAATGTGTGCATTATTAGTAATGTCTGAAGTTAATATTCAGAAATGTCTTTGTGTTTCTGTGTATCCATATATCTGTATCTTGTCAGTCTGGCGTTTCTGGTTGATGACATCAGACTTTGTGTGGGATGTACTATAAAACAGGACATATTGGAATGTGAGCATTTATGTAACGCATGTGTTGTATAGACAAACATACCGCACACTAGCAATTTAAACAACAAACCACCCACCCACCCACCCACACACACACACACACACCGTCATGTACTGTAGTCAAACATCAGTTGTGTGAGGCTTATAAACTGTCACATGCTGTCTAACCAGCTGCAGGGGCTGTTTCTGTGACACATACTGTATATGCGCGCACGCAAGCCATTACAACACACTGCAATGTCTCTGCAAGGGCCTATACATGTACACAAACACAAACCGTAATAGAAATCACCACACTCAAAACCATTACACACTTTCAACGGTCACCTTATACACCATATAGCAGTAGTAGGGAAAACACAGGTGTTGCTGTGAACATTACAGTGTAACTGCATCGCAGCTCTGAGCCTGACTCCACCCACTTGCTAAAATGCTCAAGCATAGTCAATAAGCTGAGTGAGGGGAGGGGGCCCCATTAACATCAACGTTAACATTGGTATTTGATTACGTACAAGCTGACGGAGTGTACTGTTGGAAACCAGCCAGGTCCAGGGTGAGTTTTAACAGATATGACGTGTAGAGCCATTTTCAGAGCATAAAATCAAGCATAAAACCAGCTTGTCTCGTCACAGTGCAGTCTTATTATTTAGTTTACAGTTCAACAGACACTGTTTAGGGTGTCGTCTCACTTTAATTATAGGTCCATTTAATTGAGTAACACCTGTGCACCAGTAATGTATTGGCTGCTTCACTAGTTATGTCTCTGGAGTATATTGGTGGACACACACACCTATGTGGCTATACCTTACACACGTCACGTATAGCTTTCTTAAAGGATTAGTGGTCCATGGGGAGATGACTCACCATGCCTATAGGGACTGCAGGAGGTCAGGCAGGAAAGACGCCGGTATGACTGGAATCCAGTGGTCCCCGCCCCCAACCCCCCCACCCTTTCCCCCTCCCCTTATAGCCTGGGGGTGGGGGAGGACGTGTGGCTGATACAGCGGGAGGCAGTAAGGTCAGGCAGTGAGGTAACATTGGTTCTCTCACACATCTACTGCAGTGCACTGCTATAAGGGTGTGTGTGTGTGTGTGTGCGTGCGTGTGTGTGTGGGGGGGGGGGTAGAGAATTGTGTTAAGCTATATGTTAGCATACGTAAGGAGGGGGGGTGGTATAGGAATATTTGCCCCTTAAGAGCTATTGGCATGTGTTCTAATAATTGTTTTCATAAGGCTGATTTCAACAGTAACCCCATATGTAGCTCTTTGAGTTTACATTTACAGTCATATAATTAATATAATATAACAATTTTTAATATGCCTATGGTCCTGATGATTAATGCTGTTTATCTACATACAGTAGATAGATAGATACTGTAGATAAAACACAAAACATGTCAACTGCAGTCACATTAGAAGAAACCATGCATTTAATGTAAGTTGGTTGTAGTACAGAACACGTCAGAATATTGATAGAATTAACTGAAACACATGTTCATACAACTTGTTTGTTAATTGTATTGAGAGTGTATTAATTCTGTGTAGTGTGGAATAATTATTAATATAGTTTCTTTGAAGCACAGCCCCCTTCCTCTCTAACATCTGCAGCCAACTGAACAGTGTCAGGGCCCAAGGGAAAATATCCCTGTGGTACAAGTGGTTAGGCCAGCTCAGCCCCATCACTAAGAACCCTGGCAGCATTATCAGACAGGTGGCAAACCGAACCAAACACAAACCAGACACCATTATGTTGCTATGGTTACACATGTATATATTTCATGGTTCTATTTAATGGCCTTGGCTAAAGAAGACATATTGATCCTCCAGTCTAAAATCTCAATTGGGGCCTACATTACCCTAAGGTGCTATTTAGAGAGCCATGAGATGGTTTCAGAATTAGTCATCTTTCTGATCATTTTTCACTAGATGTCAACTAGATGATTATTGTCCACTACAATCTTGTCTAGACTGGGTTACAGTTTTTTTTAGGTCAAAAGTGATTTTGAAAGGAGAGGACATTCAATGTGTTCCTCACAATGCTAGGAGCTGAGCGTCACTCTTACCTACAGAGTCTAATCATTGGCCTCAACAGACATTGTCCACAAGCAACACTTGTTCTGTTGTTATAATGGTAAAACACTGTACATCAGGACCATCTGATTTACAGTCTATTGTGCAGTAATGGTTCCATTCACAAAAACATGTGCCCTTTGTACAGCCAAATATTCATTATGTTCCACATCTGTTACTCTCGTAATGTGTGTCTGTTGATGGGTGTATACAGGCATTTTGTTATGTGAAGAAGCAGATGCGAACACATCTGTCAGTAAATCTCCCAAACCTCCCAATCCTAAACGCTTCCATCACAAATTCATCAGATTAACCCTACACTCTGCTTGGATGGCCACACAACTAAATCAACAGAACAGGTCTTCAACAGCAGTCAAATAAAAAGTGATGAGTGTGAATTTAATTGGCCCAGGGCCGCCCGCATAGAGACTAAGGGCAGAACACTGCACTATAATACAATAAATACACAAAACATTCAGTTTCCAGATGACAATTCGCTGTATCTCCATGCATTAATATTATTCAAATAACATCACAACGTGCTTTCAGCAAAAAGTAAAGAGAGTTACTGTAAATAAGGGAACATGATGGTGTAGGGACCCAAACATCTTTAAACCAAGATGTTCTGTAGCTAAGCTTCTGTTGGCTATAATGTTGATTTTTACAAGGTGACCTTCCTTTAAATTGCATTACAAATTGACAATTTGACAAGGCAGAAAACCAGAATTATAAGAATTTTCAAAAGCATTACCTTTGATAATAAAACCCCTAGTACGTACATCATTACTACAGTATAGTACTGTATACTGTGGCATTTGTCACCACCATATGGATGTACTTATTACACGCTGCTGTTCCATTTGTTAGTGTACAGTGATGATAACTCAGTTGATTGACATTTGGATACAACTGTGGTCAGTGGTTAGAGCAGGCCTGTATGTCTCTGGAAATGATATCTTACTAAATATATAGTGTAGTTCACAATATAGTAGGTGTTGCTACATTCTATGTAATGCTTTGTGAAGCATTTTCTTTCGGATCTTGGTGTGAGTCAATTGTTTTTGATGCCCTCTACTCTCGTAAAGTGTGGACCTATCAAGTATCCATGACTGATATATACTTAAGTAAGTGATCATTATGTCAACATGAGTTATTATTGCCGCTGTGGAACAACCTGTGCTACGCGCATATGGACTTCTAATGACATTTGAAAGTGACAACTATACAGATCGGTATGGTAATTCAACTCTGCTAATAATTGACATTGTCTGGATGAAAGTGCCTTCATGTTATTTCTATCCCTTACTTCTCAAGACAATGGATAAGTATTTTTTAGATTCTGAGGTGATTTGCTTTGTTTGCTTTAGCAGCCGATCGCTGGTAGTGATTTGATTGTCAATGAATGAATGCATGCAAATACATCAAGTACTGGCAAAGCATACACAAACAAACACGCAAGTAAATAAACAAGTACTACAAATAGGCAGGCAGTCACATGAAAATTCAGAGAGACCCATTGGTATGCAGACCTACACTCCATCTTTATTGCATAAGCTGCAGTACTTCTTGCCTCGCGAGACCATCCTGATCGCACGCGCTTCAGTTTGACTTTGCCGTGAGAATCAGTCTGGAGAGCTTGAAATCCTTGCGACTTGAATCCAAGTGACAGTTGAATTTACCAATCAGCATCGTACTGATAGCTACTAGGGGTATGGTTTAGGTGTGACGACAACGAAAGCTATATTGTACTTAAAGGAGACAACTTTTTCAGGCCTTTTAGTGCTAAATTTGGGTATCTGGACTGTCAACATACCCACAAAAGCTGAAATCAGAAAATGCAGTCATTTCTTGTTTGGGTAGCTACTGTATAAAGGTCTTTCAGCAAACAGTTTTGATTTTGCAGGCCTCTTGATGTCAAAAGCTCTTAATTTGAATAATACCGCCCCCTCCTCTGCCCCTCCATCTAACTATCTCCACCCACGGCTTATGAACTAGTATCTGCGATGTCCACAGTTATTTATCTTGCTAGCATTGGATTCACTAGCATAAAGCCCCATACACATTTGAAGAGACTAGCAGCGATGTAGCATCATTTGAGAGGCCATGGAAAATCAATAAAGTTCAGTTACTTGCAGGGTAGACAGGCAAAATAACTGGAGCTACAATTTGTAAGAGTCAAGACATCTGCTATTACCCTATGACCTTCATGCATGAACTAATATCGTGCTTGTGTGAATATCTCTGGTACAAGCTTCTGAACGTCACAAACCCATGGGCCATTAGCTTGTAAGCTTTGCACTAGCATTGCAATAGCCTACGTATTAGATGAGTTAATATCGCAAACTGCTCTGCTGTCAGCTGCACAGCAGCATGCATCTTTTCACGAACCCCCGGCCTCATAAGACTAAATAAAATAGCTTAATGACATTGAATGGCTTATATGTGGCCTATCCGAGGCTAGCTCAGACTAGCCGAGGCTATATAGCTATTGTGTATAGCCCTTGGTGAAATGAGCGCGTTCCATATAATAAATGAACATGATATTTGTAATAAATAGATAATTATCAGACCATTTCTGATTTAGCTAAATATAGCCTACTCCGGTCCCCATAGCGACAGAATTTCAACGCCATCCTTTGTGGCGTGCTCATATGGCTGCAATGTCTAAAAGGCAGATAAAAATAGTAACCGATAACCATTCAAATAATAGTAGCGTGGCGGTAGCGGCGCTACTAATTGATCATGTAGTGCGGTAGCGTCCACATAAACTACATTTTCCCAAGCATTTTTTAATCTGCAGCTCAAGTTTAAGTCTGATACAACTGCTAAGAATCAGTACGTGATGCCATAAAATACACGGACCTAGGCTACATGCGAAGCCGACAGAAGCACTTCCGTATGACGGTGATGACGTAGACGTAGGCCTATCAATCACTACGCTGATGCCATGAGACTTTGGATTGAGGGGGAATAAAGACAAGACTGAGTTTACGTGATAGAAAGAACAGTGAGCGCAGAGAATACAGTTTATTGTTTAATAAACAGTTGAACTGAACAAATTTGCCCTGTTTATTTGTTTGTTTGACTTACACTTTTGAATGTTGGTACAATAAAATGTAGGAAAAAAATTGCTTAAATGTAGTGAACTACTTTTGCCGTGTTACATGTAGCTTAGTTTGCTACATTTCTTTTGGGGTAGCTTCAGTGTAGTTAAGCTTAATTTAACGTAGAGTAACTGGTAGCTTAGCTCACTACATTTTCAATGTAGCTTGCCCATCACTGCGTGCTTGTGGGAATACACGTGGCTCGCTTTTGAACATAGTTACGTCACCAATTCCGTGCTTGGCATTTTACGTAGCCCTGGGCCAGCGTTGTGTGACTGTCTGGCACACAGGAATGTGGCCGCGACAGCATGCTTCCCCGCCCAACATTCAAACGAATAACACCGGCCCCATTCTCCGGAGGTACCGCCATGACTCTGTACTCGCCCGGTGGTGGTGGCTACATTCTCACCAAGATCCCGGCGGAGCTCCACACTATAGCTGCTAGTCTCTTCCAATGTGTCTGGGTAATACATCCATGGTCTGGGTTATATGCTAGCGAATCCAGGGTGCCGTGTGCATCTGTGTGACTGCCCGTAGAGCAGCACAGTCCTGCTGGCTTATGGTGTAGGCTAGAGGCAAGCGACTCCCCAATTCCGCCTCCCGTACCATACCCTTTCCATGGAACGGCTAGGCAGAATGAAGGTGCCTTGAGAACGCTGTGTAAAATGGGTTTCTGGTTGAAAATGTCCCATCCATTCTTGTAATACATCAATAGTCCCAGTTGCCATTAGCCATGGTGGAACAGCAAAGCCTATAGCCTGTCACATCAGCAGATTACGTAGAAGAGAGGGCGGGGTATGCGGTGGCTCATTTGCATAAAAGCAAATGTCACCAAATCGAAGCAATTTCGGTTTGCGCAATATACAGTATATGGGCTTTGGAATGAGTACCACACATTATTTATAATGTGTGGTACTCACATTATAAATAATGTGTGGTATTTTCACATAACCATGTCACATAAAATCCATTAAGACCTCAAGGAACTGTGTCAACGTGTAGTAAAGTGGAATCATTTGTCTCCTTTAAAAACAGCAATTGGAGACAGATGGCTCATCCAATCACCTGCCAAGTATTTTTTTTAAGTTGAAACACTTTCGATGGGTGGCTTCCCAGATGGACTTGTGTCTAACAATCCATGTGGCTCGTCATGTTACAGTAGTACTGCAAACTAGGGCTGGGCGATATGGACCAAAAATAATATCCTGATATATTTAGGTTGAATACCGATAAACTAAATATATTGGTATTTTCTTTAAAGTGGGCTAAATCTTCAGGCATAGAAAAAAACTGGAAACCCTACAGAAATGTGATTTTTTTTATTTTTAGCGACATTAATTGACGTGAGCTTTCTCTGGTGTCTCTGCCCCTTTGACACTGAACGCACTAAATCACTCACCCCTGACTCCACTCCTCAGGCCAAGTCCAGGCATGGAGGGAGAGACAAACATATCAAAAAGGACTAAATAAACGCATAATATAACTATATCGATATAAACAATATTGTCTAATCTTATATAGTTTTTGAAAAAAGTCCGATATACCGGTATATACCAGTATACCGGTATATCTTCAAAACAAACAAAAATCATATAGCAAAGAAGCTTGTGTGTTTTTATGTGTGTATTTACAATGCAATGTAGGCGCAGACTAAATTAAAATACAATAAAAACGAAAAATAGAAAATAGATACATGAAGAAACTAATAAACGCAAATAGCAAAGTAAAGCTAAACAACACAAGAGTTAGCATTTAATACAGCATACATTAAAAAGGCTCTTGGCATTTGTACTAAGTGACAAATACTAATTGAGGGAGAACAGTGTGGGCAGAGCCCTCCCTGGATGTGACTCCCTATGTATGTTAAAGAATACATTGTTATTTGTTATTTGTTTAGCCACAACTAGCCACTTTGTTTTGGGTGTGATTGTACATTCTACAGTTCCTTGAGTGTGTGAGTAAGTGTGTGTGTGTGAGTAAGAGTAAGAGTAAGTGTGAGAGGGAGAGAGAAATAGAGAGAGAGAGAGAGAGAGAGTCAAACAGAACTGTTTTAGCAAGACCATTGATAAGACCACTTACTCTGAGATGGTATACAAAAAAAAAAGAAAATGTCTATGCACTTTATTAGCTATGTCATTACCTATTGCATTTGGTATGGTTGATTATGTGGTAATAGGTATATTGACATTTTGCTGCATTTGTTCTATTTAGAATTTGTTTGCTTATAACTGCTGGTATACGACCTGTCCAACTACTGACAAATGCATGTGTGCATGCATGTGCAATGTCGCTTTGGATAAAAGCGTCTGCCAAATGCTTTAAATGTAAATGTAAATGTACATGTACAACCCAATATCACTCACATAGGCTTCAACCAATTTGTTAACACACAGAAATGGGAGATGGCAGATTCACTACTTTTACTTTCACTCCTTTATGAATGGAATTATTCAAAAGACATTCATGAAGTGGTTCAGTCAGTGTTTTGCTAAAAGTCTGTTCCTCCAACCATTGACAAGGCCCTATCTTTGCACACAGCCTGGCTCCTAAAGGAAACAGAAAGCAATCTTGTTGTATAACTATTTATTATGATATTTTAGATGACAAATTAGTGTATAGCGTTCGAATAGTTAGAATAATTCAAATAATTAAATTTATTTAAAAGACCCTTCCCTTTGAATGAATTATATATATATATATAAATAGTAGTTGTGAGTGTGTGGATTTGGTTTTCCTGTAAATGGTTGAACAATGTTTCTGTCACGAGATGAGTGGATGAGGCGGCAGAAACCAAGCGCAGGTTGGGTTTATAAGAATATTTAATTTGAGCAAAAGATAGCATGCACTCACCGATACAGGGAACAATAACTGACAGAGACACAAAGAAACACAGGGCTAGATATACTCTAACTAATTAGGGGAATGGGCACCAGGTGTGTGTAATGACAAGACAAGCAAAAGAGTGAAGGGAAGCCCCAGGAAGCATGGCAGGGCCCTTAAGCTGTGACAGTTTCAAAAGAATAAAGCTCTCCCTCCATGATGTGTATGATGCATTGCTCTGCATTAGCCTATATGTGTAATAGAATGTAAACAAATAATTGAAACATTGCGATGTTACTTGTTACAATTCAAGCCAGCTTTCTAAACAGGCCGTCACTGTAAATAGACCAAGCGGTTGTTACATCAGATGACCCAGCGGACAGTGTCGTGTTGGGACAGATTATCAATTAGCCCTCCTGCCAAGTTCCCTGTTGTATGTGCAAGCTTTCCACCCAACAATATCCAACATGTGATTTACTGAGTCACACCGCTTAGTATTTCAACAGTAGGTTCAACCTCGTTTGCTATTACGTGTCCGTTCTATGACACAAAATACACCTTTTCATGTTTCTAGCACATGTGCATTTAAGGTGATTGACAAAAAATGTGCTTTGGTAAACGAGAGCTGAGAATAGAGAAAGGCAGGGAGAACAGAAAGAGTGTAAAGTAACAGTTTTATCACTCAAACATGCAGAGTATAGCCATTTAGCGCATCTTTCATCAGGTGGTTTAGCTCAAATCAGAGAGTTCAAAGATTCTCCCTTCCTGTTACCCAGACAACCAGTCTTGCCCCTGGTGATGGCCTGCTGATGGCTGGGATGGGTCTGTGTTGATCAGTGCTGCGTTCCTGGGCAAGAGCTGGCACACCGAGGCTGATAAGCCAGTGTCAATCCTTCAGGAGTTAAAAGCTCAGAGGGCATAAGCCTGTTGTGCTAACCTTAGCCTGATCACGTGTCAGAAGGAATACATCAATTGAGGGGCAGAGGGAATTTAAGGATTGATAATGCAAAATAAACTCGAGTGTGAATTGGATTGGAGACGTAATTGTAATCTACTACGTAGACAAATAGTGTAATATACAGTAAGGTGCACAAAACAGAACGTCTTCAAATCCGATTGACAGTTCCTAGGGTTAGCAGTGTTATAGTTGTACCAATATGTATTTTGGCCTTGGTGGTACTGTATGTGTGCAGCTGTGTTAAGTTCATATGTTGGATTTGAGTGTTGAGACATACAGCCTTTCTGTCAATAGATTTATTTGCAATGGCATTTAAAGGGGAATCTGAGATAATTTTACGGATGTTGAAGCAACACGGTTTTGTTTTCCAATAAGAGTATGCGAGTAACCCCTCCCTCACATGAAAACTCAGAATGTGAATGTCGCTCCTCAGTGCACTTGCATTTTTAGTCTTGCTCATCCACAGCTCACTTCCCCGTCAGCGCACTTGAAAACGTTTTTCAAACGAGGCAGCATTTGAGTTTTGCAGAGCACTATTATGCACAGTATCACAAAATGTTGACTTGTCCCTTTAAAGTCCCATTATATTCATCCTTCTCATCTCCTTCTTTCATGCGTGTGTCCTATATGTAGAGCTGTACTGTGCATGTGTTCAGTTGAGAGAGACCTCTGTATGTCATTCTGACTGTATATGCATGTGTGGTGGCTGTGGTTGTCTCACTCACTGCCTGTTTTAGGATGAGGTGATGATGATGATGGTGATGATGATGGTGATGATGGTGGGGTGATAAAGTGTGAAATGTACTGTGTGGACACCAAAAATATATAAAGGGCTTGACAAATATCACAATCTCGCATATATCAGGATTCAGGACAACAAAGCTTTCTTTTCATTTGTACAGCCTCTCCTCAGACTTCAAGCCTCTGTAGTCATTTTTCTGTGACCAGAAGGCATTTGAGGGCTCTTTTAACTCTTTTATACAACTTTGGTCTTGTGATATTGATCAACAAAATGGGATTGTGTTGTATGGGGCTTGATATAAATGTTAAAAATAATGGCCTAATCTTTCTGGAATTTCTCTGGAATTTTCATGTTGCTTGATGTCATTTTGAGGTTCATGTAGAGCAGCTAGTTTTAGACAAAGAAGTATTAGCCTAGTGTGCGTGCATTGAGACTCTGGTTGTTGGTATACACACGGTATACAGTAGTATGGTTTTGGAAGCGCTTCGGTGGCTGCACCTAACCTGGCACTATAACGTACAGAGTTGCATCCCTTTTCTCTGTTGGACTCGCCAGAGTGGGACTGTTCGGCAGATACTGTCGCGTATTCCCCAGCGCCCCACATCCACACGTGCTGTCAGCAAGCACTGTTGTCTGCTGTGTGGATGTGGGGCTTTTTAGGGCTGGCACTACCTTTTGTTTTTCCAGGGTTATTGTTTTTGCTGTTACTTGTGTTTGCATGTATGTTGATGTCAGTCTGTTGCTTTCTTCGACTGTTACGAGCCTTGTGTTCTTGTTGACTGTTTGGTTCTGTTTGGTTCTGTCTGCATTCGCCACCCTGGCATCATTACAATCACGCCAGATGCATGATCTGTTAGACAATATAATTCTTAGCAGATGATTGGACGAACCTGTGAACCAGCAGAGTCTTTTGTTAAACCCACCAAAGTCTGGAGAAGAGTGAAAACATAGTTCTGATTGAGAAAAGCCTTTGCTCTTCTAATAAACTATAAAGTAATCTTTAGTTTTGTGTGTAACCGCTCAGTGAACAACATCTTTCGTCTCACACAACACACATCACCAAAACAATGCTCTCTTCGGCTTGAAGATTGTGGGCCGAAAACGTCATGACAATTACCTGACACGGGGTTTGTAGCCTTACTAATTACATATTTTCAGTCTTATACTTCAAGAAATGCACAACAAACTGAGACTTTCTTGACTCGAAATTTTTTTTTTTTAAATAGTCAAACATCATGTTTGTGCTTCGTGTCACAAAGCAAACGGGATCTAAAAATTGTTACTAATTCTCGCCGTTGACTACCATACATAGTTTTTTCAGACTTAGGTCCCTTAATGCAGAAAAGGCGGTGAATAGGCAGCAGTTTTTTGACGGAGACATTTCTGGGACGTTTATGAAAGCGTCCAACTGCCAGTCAGACATAACTCATAATTTCTGTTTGGTTTGTTGCTATGGAAATTCAGCGAAAACAAAACAAGGCGTTCCGCTTCTGACACGCTGCCGGTGGGGTAGGATGCAGTGCAGATGACGGAGCATTTTCCGCTTATCGGTCACACAATAGGTTTACTAGACAGATGTACAATGATTTACATGCTGAAGTCAAACAGAAGCTCGCGAGATCAGGATGGTCTCAAGAGGCTAGCCTGCCTCACTCTTCATCACTGTCACTATAACTGTCACCTAGGCGGAGTCAGACATTGTAAGATATAAATCTTCTTTCTGTCCATTCTGTGTTCTGTGGCTATGGACTGGGCTGAACAATAGCATTATTAATTATTAATGTCTCTTGTTTTGTCACACCATAATGTGCACACACAAGATGTTGAGTGTGAACACATTCAAATGTACTGAAATTAAAACTCATTTGACTTCATTTATCGGTGTCTCTTGAATAAGTGTTAGGAAAAGAGGCTATAACATACTACACTCCTTTATTTGTGCCTGTGCAGTTTGCCCCTTGTGGTTAAAAGCAGTGTTGAAATAACGTTGGCATTTTGGTATGAAACACAGAGAGTGCAAGGCCTTTCTTCAGCCAGTGGAATGGCTCATTTCTCTCTACTGCTCCCTCTTGAGCACTTCCCACCTCGTCCACACCTCTGGTAGCCATTTTCACGTTTACACTGTCGCGGTGAACATTAACAGGTGTCAGGTGGGGCCAAACAGTTTGATGTGGGGTGGGCCCTACTGTATGCACACAATCAAGGAGTGTACCTTTAGCAAATCTTTAAGTAGCATAATAACAAATTAATAAAGCAAGTATTTAAGGACATGAATAGTGTAGTATATAGTGATATATTGCTTCTGTCATCCTGGGTTTACAAAATGTTGTATTGGTGCTGTTTTGGAAAAGTACAAATGAAAGGTCTCCTGTTTAAGCAGCCACAGAATCATGTTATTATTTATTACAATCTTGTTTGGTATTTCCTCTTTGGTTCTCCTGCCTCTGATTAAAAACAGCACTTTCCACAGATTAAAAACAGCATCCTTCATTCGCTCTGCAAATGCTGTGGAGGAATTCAAATGTTTTGCTATCCCAATAGAGTATAATTAAATACATATAAACAGTAAAACTTAAAGGAAAACATTCCTAAAATGATCCTTAATAAATCACAGTCTCTGTCATCTATGTACATGCTGCAAACAAACACACACACGCACACACACACCTTATCTTTATGCTTATTTACATATTTATAATTTCTTACTTTCCCACTATCTATCCTCCAACTTTTATTTTCTTCTCACTCACTCACTCACTCACTCACTCACTCACTCACTCACTCACTCACACTCACTCACTCTCACTCACTCTCACTCACTCACTCTCACTCACTCACTCACTCACTCTCACTCACACTCACTCACACTCACTCACTCTCACTCACACTCACTCACACTCACTCACTCACTCACTCACTCACTCACTCACTCACTCACTCACACTCACTCACTCACTCACACTCACTCACACTCACTCACACTCACTCACTCACTCACTCACACTCACTCACTCACACTCACTCACTCACTCACTCTCACTCACTCTCACTCACACTCACACACTCACTCACTCACTCACTCACTCACTCACACTCACTCTCACTCACTCACTCACTCACTCACTCTCACTCACTCACACTCACTTTCTCACTCACTCACTCACTCACACTCACTCTCACTCACACTCACTCACTCACTCTCACTCACACTCACTCACTCACTCACTCACTCACCCATCTTCTCAACTTTTTCTTCACTGGTAAGTGGAAAGGTTAGCATAATGTTCTTGACATGTGTATGAAGACACAAGGTCCTGTTGCTTGTATAATCTCATGGCCTTGGTCCTGCCTCTTTTTGTCAACGACTTTTGAGGCTGCCTTTTCAGGTCCTGACCAGTTCCAAGACACGCGTGCCAACTGAAATGAGTCAGTGGATAACAGTTGACTCTCTCTGTGCCGACTAGTGTCTTCAAAGCAAGAGTTAGCAGCATGCTAAACGGTGTCCCTGTTATTTCATCTCAGCAGGGATAAAGGGCTTCTGGCACTGTGACACCTTCCATGTGTTTGGAAGGCAGTGTTTGTGCCCGGCTATACATTTGTGTTTTATGGGCGAATATTCTTTACTGCTTAGACTTGACTGCTAATACTGATGTACAATACGCATCTTTACCTCAGTATAAGCAAATAATGGCATTTTATCTATTGTTTTGTTGTTACATTTCAACAAACCAATACCTATACCAGCCAATGCAGAATATAGTTATATGGTGTGTGTGTGTGCATGCATGTGCATGGGTGTGTGTATAAGAATGTCATTTTACATGTCTTTAGCGTGACTTGGTTTGCCATGCTGTGGCAGCATGTCTGTAGCCCATGCAGGGCCAGTCGAAACACCTAACCTCATCTATGATGGACAGATGTCAAATGTTTGTTTTGAAATGCGATTGGGAATTTACCTCCCCCTGCTGGCTAAAATCAACTGCATATTGTATGTTTTACTGTAATCGATCTGCACTTAATTACTTACTTAACTTACTTAATTACTTGCAAACAAATACTTAATTTAACAAAGTGATTCGGGGTTAAGGAAACGGTTGATGCTATATTCTTTTTCCTGATGTGAGAAGGCATTTTGATATGAGAAGATCCATTTTAAGGCAGCTGTTTAAGTGGTTGCTTATTCGCTTCACTTCCAGCACAAATTATGTTACAGTAATGAGAGCGTCATGCGATGAGATGCAAGGCAGAAGATCTTCAAACTCCAAACTCCGATTTTCTCCTCAACCTTATCAGAGTGTCTGGCTGTCTGGCTGCATGACACTTGACATATATATCCTATAGTATATATGTTATATATATATGTTATATACAGTACTGTATGTCGTGTCATGCAGCCAGACACAATCACTCTAAATGGTCCAAGTGTTATTGAATGTGTCTTTGGAAGGGGAGGGGGGTTTCTGGAAAGATTCTCATTAAAGCCCTAAATATAGTGTGTGTTAGGTTTACAGTAAAGTTCAATTTCTATTTGTATCTGGAACTTCCCCGGTTGAAGCCGATTGTTTGCTGCCATTTTATGCAATCGTGTTTTAATTGTGTGTGTGTGTTGCTCTATGTCCTGAAATAACAGCAGCAATTCCATAGGCTAATGTGTGGAATGTTTTAGCATTTCCATGAAGTGATCCTGCCATAACTTGTCCTTTCTTTGAAGTTCACATCTTGTATATTTCAAATCAAATTAGCCAGGAGGCAAAGAAAGCAGGGATTGTGCTCCTTTCCCAATATTGTAAGATATAATTACCTTCAATTATTGCCAGACATGTCTCGCAAAGATGGTCGGATGGAGATCATGTAGTCAGGCAGTCTATCAGACAAACACATTTGGAGTTCCATTAGTCACACATTCTGATAAATTGTGTGTGTGCGTGTGTGTATGCGAGTATGCATGTGTGTGTGTGTGTGTGTGTGTATGTGTGCATGTGCGTGTAATTTGATTCCCCTCAGTGAGAATCAAACCATTTAATGGGAAATTGCGGGCCCTGCTGTCTCAATCTGCGGCTAAATGTTAAATGTGTTTTACATTTCAGGAGCAATTAACATCTGTCAGTCTACTCTGAGACTCAAACACACAAACACACACACACACACACATATACACGCACACCCTCATTCTCTTACTAGGCATGTACACAGAAACACACTGACTAGTCCATCACGGTGCAATTGTCTGCCATGCTAACAAACACTCACTGTAACTGTAGACATACTAAATTTGACTCCACAAATCATTACAGTAAATACAGTATACTCCCACAAGAAAGACAGAACCAGCTATGAAGGACAATACATACACACACACACACACACACACACACACACACACACACAGATGGCCTTTACACAGCAATAATGATTCAGAACAAAGGTTCACGGTTCAACGTTAGCGTTGGTATTTATTTAAACAGTACAAACACTTGTTCAAACGGCACATTATTCATGTTAAAAGTAAAATTATTTATTTTAAAATAAATATATATTTCCTATAGGGTGGTAAAATAATAAGAAACAAATTCTCAAACTTCTGAGCTGTCATGGGCTGATTGTTGAGGGCCCTCCAGATAAGATTCTGATCAGTGGAGAATTATGTCCAATCACAAAGGTGAATGTATAAACTTCTAGTCAGGGATGGGCAGTATTTATGAAACATGTATTTGAAATATGTATTTAAAATACAAAATACTATTTTGTCATTTGTATTTGATTGGGTTGTGCTATATATATTGTATCAAAATACTTAAGTGTTTTGTAGTTTAAAAATACTATAAAATACTTTCTGTGAGACGTTTACTTGGTGCAGCTTCCGATTGGTTAGCTGGTGTAACCAGACACAAAAATCACTTTGTGAACAGGGACTAGCATGTTTGCAGTCGCAAAACCTACTGGGCCTAGACCCCTCTGGTTAATTGTGAAACTATTGGATAGCATATTACCAATCAGCGTTGCTGCAGCTCTATTGCTTCATCTAGCTCTACCACAATTTTGAATGCTTGACTTCAAGGCATAGCATCAATGGCACTGCATTTAGCCAGCCCAAATGGTCACTGATTGGTCCACCAGCTGTGTGAATGCTGAAGTGATCATGGTTTCCAGACTAAAATCTCTGCGAAAATTGAGCTTAAAGCAATAGTCAGGTGGATGTGGAAACACAGGATTTATTTTCAGCGCACACAGAAAGGACAATTGGCGGACTATGAGGATATATTCGCTGAATTTGACTAAATCTGTATTAGTTTACAGTTGCTTACCTTACCTCACCTTCACTGGTTGCATTCTGTATGTGAGATTTGTTAAGCAAAGAAAAACTGTTGTGTCCTCTCAAATGTTGTCCACTTAAGGTATAGTCAGTGGGACGAATAGGACAACAAAAGAGATAGATAATCTGATTCTGGCTTGAAAGCCCTTCCCCACTTCATTTTTGTTTGCTTGGCTGATTAGCTGAGCTCACCTTTTTTATTCACTTCAAAACAATTAAAATTCATTTTACTCATTGTTTGCTCTTTGCCCATTCCATGTGCATGCTGATAGTGAAGTGTTTCTACAGCCCTGCCTCAGTAAATAGTAACACAAAGTGGTGAAGACCGCATACAACAAAAGCCTAGCCTTCACAATGCGTTTCCGATGTAGGGAGCATGGCATTGAAGGGAGAGGCGTTTTTGTTTGGATCCAGCTTGAATATCAAGAAGCTTTCTCTAGAATGACTGCCTGTGCCTTTAGCTAATTGAGTCAGTTATGGCTAGGCTAGATGTATGTTTTAGTATTTAAAAAATACAAAATAATACACTTCTTTATTTTGATACATTGCTTGGCTACTGTATTTTGTAGTTTATTTTATACACTTAGAATTAGGGTATTTGGCATTTTATTTTAAAATACATTTTCATTTTGCCCATCCCTGATTCTAGTCATTCATACATGCATCTTAAAGCTGAACTACCTAACATTTCCAACTTCTGCAATGTTTCAGACACTGTGTCTCAGCTTTCTCCTCAGGTCTCAGCGCCTTTCAGTTCCATATCCCACAATCACATAGAAGTTTCCACTATTATTTTATTGTTAGGAGCCGGCGCACCCCGGAAGTTCCGCCTTTCTGATAGACAAAGGTTAGAGCCAATGAGCAGTCTGAAATCGGTATGGACTACCTCAGCCGGTGAGAGCTGAATGCTGCGTTCAAGCTCCTACATTTCAGCCTGACATTAGTGAAGTGAAGTTACATATACAGTCAAAAAGTCAAATATACACCGTGACAAGGACAGAGACAAAACCAGGTTCAATATTGGACACGCTTTGCCTGATGGAGAGCTCTAATATGTGTTAAAGGTGGAGAAAGCTTGATATACTTGAACTTGAAAACAAAAACCCTTCAATAGGCTGCTTACAATCGCTTACTATATACCTTTAGGACATTTAATAGCAATGTTGCACTTTTGGATGGTGAGTATTATTACAACTACTCATTGTCACTCATGTTGCTTATCCAGGTCAAATACATGGCCGTATATCTCTCCCTTTGCTTATGCATCTGCAGGCCATCAGGTTTGTGAGAATGAATGGGTGCGGGAGGGCTAGGGTATTGTTTATTTATGTGGGGGTTTGCTGATTTACATGTGCTGCCATCTAATGTACAGACAAGTAATACTCGTATTACTTGTCGTAGTGCCGTGTTAAACAATCAGTGTTATTGTTAAGTGAGGATTCAAATTCAGGCCTTTACATATGCAGTGATTTCTGTTCTCTTTCCTGTGACAATGTGCTTCACTCTTACTCTGTTTAGTCTGAGCTTAATCATCCATCCATCTTCATCCGCTTATCCGGAGTCGGGTCGCGGGGGCAGCAGCTCCAGCAAGGGACAGAGTTCCTCACGGATAGCTGAGCGTCTCATCCTATCTCTCAACCTACACCCTTCTGAGAAAACCCATTTTGGCCACTTGTACCAGTGCTCTTGTTCTTTCGGTCATCACCCGCCCTTCATGGCCATAGGTGAGGGTAGGAAAGAAAATTGCCCGGTAGATCGAGAGCTTTGCCTTCCGGCTCAGCTCTCTTTTCATCACAACGGTGCAGTAAAGTGATTGCAATACTGATTCCGCTGCTCCGATTCTCCGGCCAATCTGCCGCTCCAATGTCCCCTCACTCGCAAACAAGACCCCGAGGTACTTGAACTCATTCACTTGGGATAAGGACTCACTCCCTGAGTAGGCACTTCGGTTTCCTGCTGAGAACCATGATCTCCGATTTTGCCGTGCTAATCCTCATCCCAGCCGCTTCACTCTCGGCTGCAAACCTATCCAGTGAGTGCTGGAGGTCACAAACCGATGATGCCATCAGGACCACATCATCTGCAAAAAGCAGCGATGAGATCCCCAGGCCACTGAATCGCAACCCCTCTGCACCACGACTACGCCTCTAGAGATGGAGCACCAGGCTCCAGACAACACAGCCCTCAGGTTCATAGGGGCACCCAAACCTCTCCACCACGATAAGGTGATGGTTCCCGGAGAGGAAGAGCTTAAGCATACAGCCATTTTACTGTTAATGGGAATGACTTAACTTATTCAGACCTGACTGCCCACTCCAAACACACAGACACACACACACACACACACACACACAAATTACAATGCAACAGCAAAATGTCCAGTATCAACTCACACATCTTTAATACGGTATTCTCACTATGATCAATTGAATACCACACACAAACACTCACACACACACATACAGGAAATGAAAGTCTAGCTGCACTAACTAGATATCCTGACACACAAACAAAGCTTAATCAATAAAAAGATAATTACGTGTTCCGAGAAGTCAACCACTTTCCGTCCTGTTTCCTCTAATCAGGCCTTCATTGACCTTCATTTTCCCGACTCTGACAGCCATTTGTTCGCCTATATTTAGCATTAACAGCATGCATGCATGCATGGGCATAGATGTCGTTTGAACATTGAGGGGAATATATAAAGCGGGGGTCTGGGGTCCTTCCCCATAACATTTTGAGAATCAAACACTTCTTTTTCTGCATTCTGGTGAATTCTTATGGAACAATAAGTGCCTTTTTTTGCATCAATGTAGGGTAGAAATGTCTATTTATTTAAAGGAAAACATTAAATACAGGAACCCTTGCACAATTCAAAATATATGGAATATAATGCAGTAAGGGTTATCAAACATATAGGCATGATTTAGCCTACTCTTCTGTTCTCTTTTCTATGAGGGAAGTCTATTATAAATTAATGTATTTAAATGTATTAACCTCTGGACTTTAATAGCTCATGTTCAAAATGTTGTACATATTCAAATCTGTTTTGTTATGATCTACTGTAAAGGTTAAATTATATTTATGTAGATTTACATTTTATTAAAAAATTATCCAAAAATAATTTCATTAAAAAAAGAGAAATGTATATAATTTCAAATCAGAATTATGAAGACATTCCTACAATAAAGTTAGTTATTGTAAAAATAAATTCCTACAATATAGTTGTGAATTCAGGTATGTGGAAAAAAATGACCTTTAACTTTCCTTCACTTTCCCAGGAAGATCACTTCCTATCAGCTCTATACATTACACTGTAATAGCAAACATATTGCTGATAAAGTCACACACAATTATGTAATCTATCCTTACATTACTTCCTTCCTGACAAACAGAAAATAGTCTTGCACAAGCCAGTGTACAGTATGTTGAAAAGGGAAGTGTATATCAAATATAATATGATGACTATTTTGTGACTTACATAACTAGTTTTCATCGCCTGAGGACAGTGTTGACATTTATTAGAAGGAGTTACACCATTGCCTCAAAACTCACCTACCCACCAGGTCATTTACCCTGCTTGTTAATCTAATACATTTTCTATATTTTGTCTTATTCATGACACTGGTTAAATACCTGCAACGTTTACAGTACAACATCAGAAGTCAGGAAATGTCAACATATTCTTGTCAAGGGACAGCTTGAAGGGTTACAGGTTAGAGTCATACTAGTGTGTAGTGAGCCTGTTGTTTCATTAGTTACATGCTAATTTGAACACATTTGTGTGAGAGCAATGGTGTGTTTATTTTGTCTGTGTGTGTGTATGTGGTAAATGCCGATATCCAAAATCGTCACTCCAGTTTCATGGTCTTGAATATTGCAATTGTTCCTATTGTGGTAAGGCCACAAGCCATACACTATAGGTTTTAATTATTTTACCTTTGCCAGCTAGAATTTAGCTTAACCCTACTGCTGTTGTAATTGACACAGATATCTCTCACATTTCTCTATTGTAAACTAGGGTCGTTATAAAATTACATAAACCGCATGATGCCTGCTGTGACTTTCCTTGTGTAATAGACTATTAGGCTGTGGGCATCTTTAGGGCCATGTCATTGGTTGGGAGAATATTCCCTTCTTCTGAGTTTTCTCTGACCGAAAGCTGTTTCATGTCAACATCGAGGAAGATTGAATCGTTTAATGAGCAAGAATGGGGCATCTCAGTCATTAATGACTCATGACGTTTTTTGGACTGGAATGAGTCTCACCTTGAGAACGCACAGTCCTTTGTACGCCTTGTTTTCATTGACTTTTCTTCTGCTTTTAATTGTATCCAGCCTCACATTTTAGCTGATAGACTTCAGCATATGTACAACATTGATCCCAGAGTGATTGGTTGGCTGGTAGATGTTTTAACAGTTATGTCCCAGCGGGTGAGGGGTAATGCTGCTATCAGAGGCTGTGAGAGGTGTGTACTCTCACCTATTTTATTTATCTTACTGTATATATCAATGCGTGCCAAAGCCAACATGTAGGTTGTCATACCATTACGTTTGCAGACGACTCTGTTATTGTGTCCATGCTCTGTAACGACGATCCTGACCATGGCCCTATCATTGATGGTTTGACTAGCTGGTGCAAAGCCTCATATTTATCCATTAATGAGGACAAACCTGAAAGATGGCAATAGATTTTAGGAAAAATAATATTTTCAGCTCCCCTGTCCTTATCAATGATCAGGGAGTGGAGTGTGTTCATTCATATAAATATTTGGGGACAGTCCTGACCTTTGGGCCTCATGTCGAGATGGCGTTAACTAGCGCTTGTATTTCCTGCGTAAGCGCTGTAATTTGTTTTATTGAATACATTTTTATATTTACCTTTGTAAATTGGTTTGGTTTACTGAACCAAAAAAATGAAAATCTACTTCAAGGGATTGTGAAAATGTGTGGGAAAATTGCTGGCACTACTTTTGCCGATCTCTCCTACTTATTTATAGGGAGAGTTTAGAAGAAGGCGGAGTTCATTTTAGCAGACCATAATCCCTTGTCACAGACATTTCGGTTGCTCCCATCAGGCTGTAGCTATAGCCTTCCCAGATGTAGGACTAATAGGGCAAAAAAACGAATTTGTCACTGCTGCTATACAGTCACTTAATGGTTCATTTCAATTTATATATATTATTATAGTTGTGTTGTTGTTGATGATGATTGTATGTGTTTGTTGCTGACTGTATCTGGGATAATTAAGACCTTGACATTGAGTCTTTTGTGGAATGTTTTTTATTGTTAAATAGACTCAAATCTGCCATCTCTCTTACCAGCCTTTCAAAACAACAGTGATCATATTTAGCTAAATAAAGCGTGTAAGAGTAATATAAGCTTATCTGATAGGATTCCCTTATTTTAAATAGGTGTGAGAGAAAACAAAGCATTTCTAAACCGATCCCTTACTAACGACTATTACTTTGTGTCTCCATATCCATTTATGCAGATCTTACAGGTTAATCTAGTGATGTCCATCCTGCTCTATGTGATGGTCCTCGCGTACCTCTATGGTATCCAGGCAGCCAACATGGACAGCAGTCACCAGGGGCAACAGCAGAGCCAACAGCAGCCCAGTCCAGATCCCCTAAACGCCCTCATTATCCAGCTGCTACAAGCTGACCTCACCCGAGGAAGGACCAGGCTCAACCAGGGCCAACAGGACCCGAACCGAGACGGCGACACCCGTGAAGCGCTGCCGACTCTGGGCTTGCAGACGGAGAACGTCCCCTTGGAGGAGGTAACGGGTCAGGGCAGCAGTACGCTCTACCAGCCTGTGACTATGCTGAACTCGGACCTCCTCCGACAGCACAAGCGCTACAATTCTCCGCGGGTGTTGCTGAGCGACCGCCTGCCCCTCCAGCCCCCGCCGCTGTACCTCATGGACGACTATGCGGCCGGGGGTCCGGAGAGCGGGGCGGCAATAAACAAGACCAGGAAGAAGCGCTACGCCGAGCACCGCAGCTACCGCGGAGAGTACTCCGTGTGCGACAGCGAGAGCCAATGGGTGACGGATAAAACCCAAGCGGTGGACATTCACGGGAGGCCTGTTACGGTCCTGGGCCAAATCAGAACCAGCGTCACGCAGGAGGTTAAACAGTACTTTTTCGAGACGCGTTGTCGCTCCGCTAAGCCCGTCAAAGGCGGGTGTAGGGGCATCGATGACAAACACTGGAACTCGCAGTGCAAGACGTCGCAGACGTACGTGCGCGCCCTCACCCAGGACCGCAACGCAGTGGGCTGGCGATGGATACGCATAGATACTTCCTGCGTCTGCGCGTTGTCCAGGAAACACCGCCGGACGTGAGCAGACCCCCCCACTCAGATCCCTCACTGGGATTTTCCTGTTTGGAATTCTACTTCCTGTGTAGGATTTTATTCGCTGGCAGCAGGGCCCTCGTACCAGGACTGTACCAGGACCTCGTACCAGGACGGTGGCACCATGTCACATGAAATGCCTGTTGAAGAGATTAAACTTGGGCTCAATAGACTTGCATTTATTGCTGTTACAGATTGGAGCATGTTCCATTCCAAAAAAGAAAACACTTTTTGAGGAGGGTAATGTGAGTCAGGAGGGTCCCTTGAGGACCTGTACATATAAATATATAAATTATTTAAATTATATGAAATGCATGTACTTTACATGTTTATATCTATATATATATTATGTATGAATATATTTGTGTTATTTATTGACAGAACTTTTGAACTAATTCTGAGACTCTGATGTAATGGCGGGCTGCTGAGGTGCTTCACCTGAACGTTGTACATGTGCCTTGACCAAATAAGGGAGAGATGGAGGACAGGGTACTATGCACAGGCCAACAGCAGTCGATGTACTAGACGCTATCCTAAAAGCGAGTTCCCACTCATTACAGGCATCCTAAATATTTCTCCTGTATGTTCCTAGGGTTAGATCTTACAAAGATGTCCCATATACTCTATGTGTAGCCCTGCAGTATATGTAATATGATTGACAGCAAGAACAGTTTATCACAGCACCACTTAACATCACATACAGTACATCCACAATGGCATTTTAGGATGCATGCCCTGTGCTTAATCCTAACTCTACGGTAATTGGATATAAATGTCCTAAATATTGTATGTCAGTTATTGCCGCTAAGACGAGTGTCTTATTATAGTCTATTTAGTAAGAGGCCTTGTACATGCAAGATGTAAAATGTCACTATAATTTTCCGCTGGCACAACATGCCATGCTTATTTTTTTAAGAATGGCAAGCTTTTTTTGTGCACAGGAAAGCAGGTGAATACAGAAATACAGTTCATTTACTTGGTATATGCTGTGGTATGTGTTTTATTTAGGCACTGCTAGGCACTGCCTGAGTCAATGGTTCCAAAACCGATTTCCTTGGAGCCGCAATGATGTTCATAAGAGGGCTACAGAGAGACACATGAAAATATGAATACCTTGATGTTCATGGATACTCCATTCACCAGGAGCTCATACAAGAAGAGAATGTTTGGAAAATGTGATTTCCAAAGGTTTCATATCTTTCATGATTTCCCCTGAATACTTCATATGGCCTTATCACTGGTGTAACAAAACACTTATTTAGAGAGGCTCCTCAGGATCAGGCACCTCTAGGGGGTCATTGATATTAAAAAGAACTTGGCTTAGGAAGCTCATGTCTCTTCCACCAATATTAAGTTGGCCACTGTAGTAGTCTGTTTACCACAATGAATGATGTGGTGGGACAGGTTTTAACTTTAATTATTAATTGTATAACGACAGGTGAACTGCTGCTGCAACGGTTTATCCATCAAGGCATTGATAGTGGCTTTCAATCCTAGTAGAGAAAGTTTAGGTGCTAGTGTAGTGGTTATCTTGCCCCAAGCTCAGCACAAACTAACGTACAAGAATTGGTTTGGGGGGAATGTACTTTTATGTCAATATTGTGCAGGCCTCTCTGATGCTGAAGTGAAATCATCACACCATGCAACATACATGCATTACTCATAGAGTATAATCCTTTTGAGGGCCACATGGATTGGGTTTGGAAATAAAATAGGAAGATCACACGAGATAATTCTACTACTTGTTGCATATTAGCCTTGCTGTCTGGTTTGTGTGGCTTGAAGGAAATTATAGTTTCAGAAGCTTACCCACACAAACACGAAGACTCTCTGTGTAGCCGCCGTTTGGTTATTTAATTGAACATCACAACTAAAGCCTTGAGCTCATGAACCAAGATCTTCCATCCTCAAAGCTTTAAAGTATTACAAAATATAACAACTGCATATGCAGAGGCCTAACAGATTGTCAGGAAGGGTGTTTGATGTATTGTATGCTACTAAGCTTGGTAAAAGAAGAACAAGCCATCTCTAGAGTGGTAAATCTGACTTAAGACAATGTACAGTACATGTAGCTTGAATGTGAGAGCCTAATCTCTCTTACTCTGAGGGGCTTACTTGTCAGTTTTCAGATCCGCTGTACAATGGTGACACTGTGATAGCTTAATGTATACCTACTGTATATCTCAACACATTTATGGAAGTTCTAGCCAGTCCTAAAAGTGCACATACTGTATATAATCAACGTGGACACACTAATGTAGGCTTTAAGAATGTCAACAAGTGTGAATCAAGCATTAGAATGTGTTGAGGTGAGATAGCAATAAAAATTATTCTTAACTCATATTCCGTTTGAATGGTTGACCATATAAGAAAGTCCAGATTATTTCAGGAAATCAGACTTTTTATGTTTGACATTCTTGAAATGGGGAATCAGAATTTAATGGAGGCCTTTATTGATGCCTAATGGAGCTCTTTCATTCTTTGTATACATCCTTGACCATGTTATGCGTGTCAATCGGTGTGGGAGAGATGTTTTGAGCAATGGGAATCGAAGGTTGTAGGTCAGGGCTATTCAATTCTAGTCCTGGAGGGCCGCTGCCATACATGTTTTAGATCTCTCCCTGCTCCAACACACCTGATTCTAATGAACGGGTCATTAGAAGCCTGATAACAACCGATTCATTTGAATCATGTGTGTTGGAGCAGGGATATATCTAAAACATGCAGGGCAGCGGCCCTCTTGATCTGGAATTGAATATCCCTGCTGTAGGTCAACATTTCTTAGAAAAGTGTTCAAAATCTGGACAACCCAAAACATGGGCTGGGAAGAGTCAATAATAAAAACACTGTTTCAATATACCCGGCATTCCAAAATAAAAATCTGGTTATCACAGGCTAACTCCGTGTTTTGCCATAAGGGGAATAATATCCAGCAATAATTTTTAATGTTAGGTATTACTTGAAAGAAATTACAAAATAGTCTTCAATCATAATACAAATGTAATTTGTATTATGAAAGTTTACTTGGTCATTTAGACTAATTAATTTGCAATACTGTACATTTAATCAATACGATGAGATGTAAAAATGTTAACAAATGAATGCTGCACGATTTAAAAAAATCTGATGCTGTTTTTGGAACTAATTCAGATTAACTTTACAAAATGTGTTCCTCTCTTGTCAACCCTCAGGTATGAAGATATGAAGATTAGGCAAGGAATTTTGACTTAAATCCAAAAAAAAAAGAAAAAAGACTTTAATATACCAACCAATTAATGCATTTAGGAATACGGTTAATCAATTCAAGAAACAATGAATGAATGAATGAAAATAAGTTTGCAACTAACTTTCTGTATACCCTGAAAAGCCACAACTACATACTGTATGTATGACTTTAATTGTATTTACCTGTAGTCATACTCACAGGCATACTAAATAGCAAAAACAGTGGAAAAACAGAATGGGTGCCAAAGGCTTTACCAAGGAGAACACCCTCAAAGCCTTAAGGGATTCTTGAGCTACATTCAGTGTTGACTCTGGCATGGGTTGAAAGAACCTGTTCAGATATACAGAGAGGAGTTTAATAGAGTGACAGAAGGAACGCTTGTGTAATTGTGAAAGGATAAGCCCATATAGGCATGCAAACATAAATGCATAGTACACACACACACACACACACGCACGCACACACACGCATGCACATGCACATCGCGGAATTTAAAAAGAGGAAATGAAAAGGTGATGTATTGCAGAGAGATGATTGACAAGTGAAAGATATCTGGGCTTTTCACATATGGAGTTAAACAAACAGTGACCACCCACTGTGTGTGAGTGCTGTAAAAACAAAAATGTGATGCAATAGAACCACAAATAATTTCTTAGACCACATTAAAGCTACTGTATAAGGCCGCGTTCCGACATACTGTCACTTCTTTTTGAAAGCTGTCGGCTTCTTTTTTACATTATAACCATGTTTTTAGAAGCACCATGGGCGCTTAACATAAAAGCTGCCACGGGTGCTTTCTTCAGTAGCTCTGGGCTTTTTTTCACTTGAGAAAAGTTCAACTTCTCAGAAGAAAACGCCATACATACTCAGCTTTTTTGACAGTTGACCAATCACAAGTGCGTAGTGAGACCTGGTGTTTCCCATAACAACCGTAACAACTGTTTCAGCTGCTTTTATTTCTACATAAAAAATGCCCAGGGCAGCGCTTTTCTTTAATAATCAGCCTTTGTACTGCTTCTCTGCTCTGACAAACATCATTCAAAGAGACTGCCAGTCATGTTGTGACCACTCTTCCTAGGAAAACCCCATGACATGCACAGAATATATATAATTAAGATATTGGAATGAACATTAGATGTTCCAAATAACCGGTTATGCCATTTGACATAACAACTAACAAAACACTAATATTTTTGAAAAAGCCTTGTAACAATTAAGAACGTTGACTGCTATTGCATGAATAATAGTATTTTTAACACACTCCTCAAAGACATTAATCCCCAGAACCATTTATATGGTGAAACCCAGCTGAATGAAAGGGCATATGATTCTAGCAGGAGTATGTACAGTATAGGGATATGTAGTCTACTGTACTGTTGGATCAATGCCTTGTCTTTGTGACATGGAAAATGACTATCACACATCGAAGAAAGAATAAAGAACTGCTACCCTTAAAGACTGTTATATACAGGACAGTATACTCTATATGTTTAATAATAGGAACAGTGAAACTCAATCAAGGTGTGAATCACATTCCAACCGCATTCCAAGCAGGATATATCACAACTGTGTAACATAAGAGAGGCACCGAGTGTTTGATTTGACCCCAGGATGTGATTGGCGCTTTCACGTAGCAGTTCACCAAGTTCAGCAGATCGCTCCTTCAGCCTTTGTTTGGGTTCGCACATATCCTTACAAACTTGAAAAGCAAAGGAATGTGCCAAAAGTATCACATTTTACAGAGAAATGTCAAAGGGGTCTTTGTGTATCTTTTCTTTTTTTACTTACATATCTTCTAACCCTTCCTTTCATTCATCCCCTGCTTTACCCGGGGGGATGAAGAATGCAAGGGAAAATGACAACACTCATGAGATAGGCCTGCATATCACACATTTTCTTTATGGACACAAGTGGCCAGCGCTTATGTAGACTTTCTAGGTTATTCAAGGTCACAGGCGCACACACACACACACACCTGGGACCTGTTTAGAGTCACTAACCTACATTTCTTTGGATGAGGCCTCTTCGAAACAAAAGCCATCGTGCATGAACTTCTTAAACAATCCTCCTTTGAACGCCACACCGCCAACAAAGACATGACAAGTGATGTTTGTTAGCCAGATGTTGCTAAGTGAATGTAGCCCTTTATTTCAACAGATAAGTGTGTTCACATTGGTGAACTCTATATCATAACCAGTCCAGGGTGATGTTATAGCTGGAAATGCTTTTGAACATTTGCCTTGCACAGACAATAAAGGTGGACAGGATTTAGGGGCCAATCCAAATAGTTACATTACGTCACTTAAGTGAAAAGTCAACTTTAAATTGTAATTCTGGCCAAACTCTGACCAAACCTGTAGTCTTTGCATGTAATTTTAAGTATTTTTTAAAAAAATCTGATTTTGTATTCTAGCTCCGTTAGAATGAGAATTAAGAATATGGAGCAAGCTACAGTAAATCCCCTCTCCTCTCATCCAATCTTGCCAATGTTTACACCACCAGACATGTCCTTGTGTTAGTGTCATCCAAACAAGCAAATGAACACTACAATGCTCTCCTCAGCAGACAACCACATTTATGCTCATGTGAAAAATCACTAAATAAATACTGTTTTATAAAAAAACTGATTACTTATTTAATTATATTCTGTATGACTAACTATTGTTCATTGTTTGATTTGTATCTGTAGACATTATATTTTATTATGATATGATATCTGAGTATAATATGATATCTGTAGAGCCATCATATAATTTTCACACTTTTGTTGAAGTATTGGTGTTGGCTACAGAAATATGAGATAAATATATAAAGATAAATAAAACAGAATTAGCTATTCATACCAACAGTGCCTTTCACTGCCACTTTCCCCTCCATCCTAGGGGTCCACCACTGTCATATGGGTGGCAAACACCATGTTCAAACATAAGGATGCTCATAAGTGTACGTGGTACCAGAGCATCCTAGGCAGAAGGCCGATGATCGATTTTGTGATCGTATCATCTGATCTAAGGCCGCATATTTTGAACTCTCGAATGAAGAGGGGGGCAGAGCTGGCTACTGACCACCATCTGGTGGTGAGTTGGATCAACAGGTGGGGGAAGTCTCTGAACAGACCTGGTATGCCCAAACGGGTGGTGCGGCTGAACTGGGAACGTCTGGAGGAGGCCCCTATCCGTGAGATCTTCAACTCACACCTCCGGCGGAGCTTCTCTGGCATCCCTGTCGAGATTGCAGACTTTGAACCTGAATGGGAAATGTTCAAAGCTTCTATTGCTTAAGCTGTGGCAGAGAGATGTGGTCTCAAGGTCTTAGGGACCACAAGGAGCGGTAACCCTCGAACACTGTGGTGGACACCGATGGTCAGGGAAGCTGTCCGACTGAAGAAGGAGGCCTTCCATTATTTGTTGTCTCGGAAGACTCCGGGGGCGGTTTCAAGGTACCGACAGGCCCGAAGGGCTGCAGCATCTGCTGTAGCAAAAGCAAAGCAGCAGGTGTGGGAGAGCTTTGGAGAAGCCATGGAGAAAGACTTTCGGTCGGCACCAAAGTGTTTCTGGAAAAACGTTCGCCACCTCAGGAGAGGGAAGCAAGGAACCATCCAAGCTGTGTACAGCAAGGATGGGATGCTGTTGACCTCAACTGAGGAGGTAATTGAGGGGTGGAAGGAACATTTTGAGGAACTTGTGAATCCGACTGACACACTCACTGTGATAGAGACAGAGTTGGAGGCTGATGGGGGATCATCATACATTTTCCTGGGGGAGGTCACTGAGGTATAGTCAAACAACTCCACAGTGGCAAAGCCCTGGGGGTTGATGAGATTTGTCCAGAAATGCTAAAAGCTTTTGATGTGTAGGGGACGTCTTGGATGACACTGGCTCAGTAGGCTTTAGTATAGTGCATACAGTATTAAAGTCCAAGAACCACTGTTTTAGTATGTAGTATGAAACTTTGGGGGGAAACAGCCTTTGCCCATAGATTACAAATAATTCACATTTGACCTATTACCTTTTTGTATTACTGTGGGCTAGTACTGATAACATCATATCTGTGGAATATCTGGAAAACCCCACGGTTTTTTTTTCTGTAATGTTATATATTAGTCCCTTTTCTAAGACAGAAAAGCGTACCATGTCAAGCAGTGGAAGGAAACGTGAGCTCTTTTCTTCAACAGAGGGGCTCTCCACGCAACACCAGTGCTCCCATAACTCTCTGACATAATGTTATTTTAGTTCCTTATTTTCAAGTGGTGTCATAACCCGGTAAGTCTAAACTAGAGCTTGTGTAATTCTCTTATAACTAGTGATCTGTTTATTCCAAGTACTGTATAGCCAAGAACATGTCCAGTCTCTACAACTGATGGATTACCTCCAAAAATAAAGATCCTCATTAACTTCATTGTAGTGCTTGCTGGAGTGCTGTCATTAATCGCTGTACTTACAGTAGCTAACAACAAGCTATAGCTAAACCATGAGATCTTTCTTTAAAAAAAAAAAAGTGTTCTAGTTCAGATCAGTTTCAACAACTTTTTCTGGCGGTTATTTTTACCCTCCTGGGAAATTAGGTTAATGCTTTGCTCATACATGGATACAGTAAAGTTTAAAAGCATCTAAATTGTAACTGTGCTATTATTACACAAACCATAGAAGGTAATGTGAATGCCAAAATTGTTCACTGTCATTTACTGAAGTTGTGTTCACAGGCAAATGTAAGTATATTCAAGACACACACACACAAACACACGCACACACAAACATGCACATGCACACACTCACGCACACACACACGCACACACACACACATAGCACAAATCTTGCAACATGCAACACAGATGTACACAGACATACAGTATCGACAAACACCCCCAAAAACACAAGCAGGGTTTCAGACATGACCCTTGGAGATTGTTATCAGTTCACTATATTGTACCAACACCATGTCATACCACTGTACCACCTGTGACACTTATGCCCACACACACACAGACAAACGCAAGCACGCACACGCGCACACACACACACATATGCATACATCACACCCAGGCACAAAAGACACAGGATATTTTAAAAAGTCAAAGGCCGAAGTAGGAACCCCCCACACAAGTATCACCTACATTATAAAACCCACCCTCCCTGCTCCTCTCACATACAGTATAGCCCTTGAAATAGTGTCAAGCCTCTTGCAGGGCAAGCCTTATAGCTGAGGGACCAAGCATTAAGAGCACCAGGCCTGCTAAGAGGTCACAGCCCACATGCCACACTGAAACCAGGCCTTTCACTTTATGACACGTGACATGAAAGTGAATGGATAGCTTATACACATGGAGGAGCTGGATGGATTAAATGGAATCAGTGATAGTCTTGCCAAGCCAGCCTTTACTTTAAAGTCTGGGAAACAACGCTGGCTAACTACGTCAAGATCCACCTACTTGACAGGAGCGGTATTTTGATTGACATGCACGACGGAACAAGTCGGACGTTAAACTTATACATAGGAATTCAATGGGAAATTTACAGTTTTTCTTCATTGTGTTGATGCAGCAGTCAACTCTAACTGCACATTCTCAAAAGAGTTAACACACAGGCCGAAACAGTGGCACTCATGGTCAAAATTACACATTTTGTTTGCAAAAGGCTCTAACAGTGCCAAAACATTTACAATATGCAACAAAAGCACATTTTGAAAAGTGTATGAGCTCTTCCAATCAACCATTACACAGTGGACAACAAAATACAAATAACAGCACTCACAGTGCGAATCAGTGCACCATTGCTTGTCATTGTAGCCTATTACTGTACGTAGCTTTCATGCCAGTGCCATTTGATGTCAAATTTGCCTTCTTGCAAAGAA
>JAODTR010059087.1:0-17118 GCA_025399935.1 Amblyopsis rosae
CATCTAGTAAGGATGCCCCCTGGGCGCCTCCCTTGGGAGGTGTTCCAGGCACGTCCAGCTGGGAGGAGGCCTCAGGGGAGACCCAGGACTAGGTGGAGAGACTATATCTCCACACTGGCCTGGGAACGTCTTGGGATCTCCCAGTCAGAGCTGGATAATGTGGCTCGGGAAAGGGAAGTTTGGGGTTCCTTGGTGAAGCTTTGCCTCCGCGACCCGACTCCGGATGAGCGGGGGAAGATGGATGGTGTCTTAATTCTGGACTGAGCATGTTAGGGGCAGTCTCAATCTCGGTCAGCAGATACAGTATGCAGCATTCACTCCTCTGACAACAAAAGCTTTTCATTGGAACAAAGTACTAAATAATTTGACTGATTACATCACCTGTGTGTTGGCTGGCTTGGCCCTGTGTGTGACTCCACAAGTATACGGTATGCTACATATTACCAATTAATAAAGAAATAACATTGAATTATCTTTTTCTTTAAAAAGTTCTACCTTACCAAAATGTTTCCAATAGTATACAAAGTTCTTGCGCTCTTCCCAGGGCAAATACTGGTATGAGAACCTGGAAAAATGTATATTAGAATATAACATTAATAAAATACATTGATTACATCAGTGTTTCTTTTTAATGGCTTATTTGTATCCAGGTCCCACCTTCCCGCCGCGTTCTACTGTCTCATGCACTTTTTTTAGGAAGTCCCTCTCCCTGCACCGCTTTGAGTCACGGATGGTGGTGGCGTACGTCGACTCTGAGATGAGGATGTCTGGGCGACACTTATCAATCCATGCAGCCCTGAATAAACATGAGAGAATAAGAAGCAGACGGTTTGGGAAATATCATAAACAAATGTAGGATTTTCACCGTGAATGCCACTTACCCCAGATGTCTGTCTGGTGTCATATTATAATCTCCCTGAGAATGGTAGTGAATATTGGAGGTGTTATTCAAAGACATTCAAATTCACTGGTTTGTTTAAAATAATACTGTACTCACAGTGTAGACCACAGATTCTAATCCCACTTTGATTTGCACCATTGCAGCTCCAAGAACATGTCCTGCGTAATAGGCCTTGATCTCTAGCTCATCATCCACCTGCAAATGGCACAACAGACGCAACCATCTTTGCCATCCACTGAGATAAGCAGCTGCTGTAATCTCTACAAGCAGATTTACAGGAATGGTCAATGCACCTGGACGGTTTGGTGAAGGTTCAGCGGTATCACTTTTTTCATGCAATCCTTGATCATTTGTGAAGTAAAGAAGTTGGTCTCCCCCTTTTTGTCAACGGTGATCTTTCGAAAGTCCTCTAGCAGAATGGGGCAAATGGCCTTGGTGGGATGTGTCATGTAAATGGGGCCGTCATAGCCCACCATCTCACTCATATAGGGCAGAGCACCACAGTGGTCCAGGTGGAAATGGCTGCGACATGATATACAGATAAATAAATGTTGTGATATTAGGAGATACTAATATAACACATTAACTATGTATATATCATACCTGATTATCACACAGTCCAGAAACTCTGTTAGACGCCCATTCTGTGTTATGTAGGAGAAGTCTGGGAAACGTCTCTAAAATGTAAAGAATTTAATGTACTGTCTGAATTTATTCTTAGTGTCATATTACTGTAGCAAAATGTGCGGAATCTATGATACATACATCAAATAAACAATAGCATGGTAGTCTCAGCCTGGTGTAGCCAGACCATATTCACTTTAATTAATTGATCTTAGAGCAGTCGGCTGAGCGAGGCTAGCATTATGGTACCTAACCCGTTCAATGTCTATTTAATAAAGTGGTTTTACTTACATCATCATTAAACCCCATGTGCATCCCGCAATCAAGCATGATGTTCTTTCCTCCAATGGACACAAGGATACAACTTCGACCAACATCCTGCCCAGCACCTTGTATAGACAAAAGGGTAATTTACAAAATAGTCTATATTAGTCTCAAGTTTACAGGTGATTGGTGCAGACATTGTTTGGTACTTGGCTAACAGCTAGGCTAGTAATGTTTGATGTTGACATTAGCCAGCTTCACTGATGCTAACTGATTAACGTCAACGGCGTGTTATACTTACCAAGTGGCGTTACATTTATTTCAGGCATAGCCTCCAACTGCAACGGGATAATCAGGAATTGCTAGCTTGGTTACTCTAAATATAAAGTAAACGTGTCAATCTATTTTGTGTACAAACGATAAATAAATTGAATACATCTGAATTACTCTCATGTCCCTGTTTCTTTTCCGTCTTTAGGTGCGTCACAGTATTTGCGCATGCGCAGTGCATTCAATACAAACTGGTTAGATAGCTTTGTGTCAGTGTCGAACAAGAATAGCTCAATACAAGTAAATAAACGTAATGCGTGCTTTATATTTCGAATTTTGCTGGTTAGTTTGTTTTACGTGATAATTCGTTGTGTGTCACTATGCAGTTACGCTGAGCTTTTATTTTAAGCAAGTAGTTTAATCAAATTAATTAATTTGTTTGTAAATTGTCTGTTCTATCTACCGGTACGGTACAGCACTTGTAATTAGAATACCATGGCTGATTCTGTGACAGTAGAAGAGCAGAAATTCAGTCTGCGAGAGGTGCTGGATACTTTCAAGTCATGTCTATGTGACAATAACGAGGTATTCCTGGAACACTATGTTGCCGGTTGGCGTGGTCTTGTTAGGTAAGTAAGCAGTCAGGTTTTTGCTAAATAGCGTCCTGTAAATAATATATAATACCCGTACGGTACCAGTAGACCACTGACAAATCCTTTTGTGGCTTGATTGTAGCGTGACACGTGTGGTTTCCTTTCCTGTGGTGTATCCTAATTGCTTTGTATTCATTCCCTTAAACTGCTATATTACTTAACTATTACTTTAATCCTATATTAGGTTTTTAAACAGCCTTGGAAGCGTCTTTGGTTTTATCTCAAAGGATGCTGTCAACAAAATCCAGATTCTTGTTAACTACCTCAATGGTGAGAATGGATCACACTACATTACTATCCAGTCCATGGTAAATTATGAGCTGAAGAATGAACTTGTGGACCTAACTAAAAAAGGTAGCCACCCAGAATCAGGCTGCCGCACTCTGTTGAGGCTCCACAGGGCATTGCGATGGCTGGAGCTGTTCCTGGAGCGCCTCCGTACCAGCACAGAGGACAGTAAGACATCCGTCATGTGTGGAGAGTCTTACAATGAGTCCCTAGCCCACCATCACCCCTGGGTCATACGGAAGGCTACAGGCCTGGCTTTCAGTGTCCTTCCGGGACGTGCTACATTTTTCGAAGTGATGAACGTAGGGACTCCAGAGCAGGTGGTGGCCATGCTTGGGGATGCGCTGCCTCTTATCTCTGAAGTGTACACGATCACAGAGGAACTGTATGCTCAGCATAACCTGCTGGAGCTGCCTTAAAGAAAAACAAGATGTTCTGCTCTGTAGACCACAAGCAGTTGGTAGAAGTCATACTGCAGAATTAATTAATTTGATTAAACATGTTCTTTTATTGATGTTGGATGGATTGTAGTTCCATATTCTGCTCTCTGCCAGAATATCTGCCTGTCTATCTATACTCTATATTCCAATGTTGAGATATTAGACCAAATAAAGTTATTGTAATAAAGCAACATTAAATCTGAATGTAAAACCATTGTAAATAGTAATGTTTACTAGAGTGTATATATAAAAAAGGCAATTTGTCCATGTTTACTTTTATGGATAAAGGGAGCAATTATGCATTATGTGTAGGCTACACTTTGAGCAATTATTTATGTTATAATATAATGCAAATGTTTCAGGTTATATGACATTCACTCAAACTATCCATTTTATGCATAATATTGCTGAAGGATTCCCTGAAAAATACGTTTACTAATTGTAAAATACTCATAACACTGCTCTGGTTTTAAATAAACAAATACTAGGCTTGTGATATTGCATTGGGATTTTTATTTTGCACTAATACTGTAATGTGTACTACGAGTAGTGCGTTTCCATTTATTTAAAGGAATTCGCTCATGGTTGTAGACCTGCAGCTGCAGATACATACCACCAGGGGGCCTTCCTTCTTGCAATAGTCGCCAAAGCAAAAAATGTCATGGCAACTTCATTGACGCTGAAGATCATAGTTCCTGCTGAAGCTAAATCGTTAAAACTGGATCAAAAAACATTCCACGGGTGATGAAAACTCAAGGTAGTTATGTCTATTTACACATGTAAACTTATTCGGCTTTAGTCGGTGTAGAAGACTAAGAATGACGTAATCTAAAATATATTATTAACGCAAGATCAAATTGCTTATCAAGGCCTACCGGCACCATTTATATAGGGTTGGATAGGGCGTTAATAGGTAGTCTCACTTTTTTCTCTTATCCAAGGAAACGCAAGGAAATCTCACCCATAAGACCTACAGTTGACCTGCTACTGACATTAGACGCAATAAATACATTACAGCTGCAGATCAATGCATATGACAAGACCCAAATCATCCAAAGGGCGAAGCCGACCCACTGTAAACCATAGTCTGCATGTCGGTGAGAGTGGGGACATACAGAATAAACCCCTGCCTGCAAAGCCTCCCATGGAACATAACACAGAGTCCTACCTTCATCCCCAGTCCCATTGCTTGAGCAGGCAGTCCAGCCCGCTGAGCCAGGACGAAGTTGTACATATGCTTCAATTAGTCCCTACTGTACCAGCACTATCTTTGAACAAATACAAGGTACTTCCTTGCATTGGGAAGAAGCAGTCAGATGTTGGCATTGAAAAGAAAACATCCAAACTCAGCCTTTATGACAATGGTGTTGCCCTTCAGCAACAGCCCCGACATGGAGAGTTAAATCCCCCCACAGCGACCCAGACTGCCACCAATAGCAACCCTGATATAGGCTCCATGGCTGACATCTATTGCAGAGACTCTCCCAAGCCACAAGAGCCTGACCACCTTATAACCAAACCTGAAAGAGAAAAACATGACACCTTAACAGTTGATGCCGCAGGCAGCTTGCTCCTAGCCATCAGGTCACCATGTGGCAGAAGATTTCAGCAGCTTTTTTACCACACAGACACTCTGCTGATGTTGATAGCTAGTGCAGAAGCAAGATTTGAGACCAACTATAGAGAAGCTTTTGTTGAGACCATGGATGTGCCACGCAGAACATTCACAGACTTGGACATGACTTTGGCCCAGTGTGGCATCGTCAACAGATCAGTGATGTGCATCTCAGAGGGATCTGTGTAACCTTGGTTAGAATGTACCAATGATTTGTTTTGATGTAAACTGTATGCTCACATAGATAAATACACATGATGACAGCGCATCTAAATATCAAAGGACCTTCAGGTAACTCAATAAAAAAAAAAAAAGTTGCTAATAGCAACTAGTTCTGACACACGTAATCTTATGTACTGTATAATTTTTCTGTAGATAATTCTAAAAAGTGTATATATTCTCATGACAAATTACAGAGTGCAGAGACTATGCTAAACGTTTAACAATTCTCTCTAATTCACATGGATGGGTGTCAGTTCTGGGGCCTATGTCAATGTTTACTTTTACAGATAAGATCATATTGCATGTAGTATGTATAGCTAGTGCATCATACTCAAAATACATTGAGTGCAAATTGTAGGTATTATCCATGTCTTAATCATCCAATAAAATCATGCTGTAACGGTAATGTGCATTTACAAAATTACATAGATAATCACTAAATTATCCCAAATCATACAATTACGTATTTCATTTAACTGAATATGTTTAAGTTATGACTAGATTTTTGATTGATTAGGGTATTAGCAGTATGATATTAATGCATTAAAATGTTAGACTTTATTCATTAAGTAGTTGTCCTATGTGTTACATAAATTTTTTGGGAAATTCAGCAAATTTTGAAGAATACATCTTCTAGATAAAGTTTAACGCCATAACTTTAGCATATTAAAAAAAAATGTTTCACCCCAAACTTTTGAATTAAATACAATAATTTAAACAGGGAAAAACAAAACAAAAAAAATCAAATCCTTTAGCTTTACACAGTTTATTTCCATTTTGTAGGAGAACAGAGCAACAGCTCAAACTCCACAATACATTGTTTCATACAAACTGATCAAGAACATATTGCAAACTCAAAGATAAATAATTTCACACAAACACAGCAAACCTGACAGTAGAATCACACACACATTTTAGAAATTTAAAACTCAAACCCATATTATTTAAATTTTACATAAACAAAAAACACACAACTTTAAGTCTGGGAAACATTTAAGGTTGTTACCTTGTAAAAAAATAATACACATGAAAAAATATTTCACAATCTTTTTTTTGCATAGACAGGATTGGCAATTGACACTGAACAAAGTGCAAACCAAAAGATATCTGAGAAGCAACTTGCTAAACGACGTTAGTCAGACTTTATTCAGTTAAGCATTCTCTCAATTTCTTCAGGATCACTAGCATCAAGTTTGACGATACTCCTGCCTGGGAGAGGGTGAGATTGCAAAAGTAAGTCACGCGCCAAGAAGTTCTGACTTAATTCAGTCTCTTAAAGGCAAGGTTAGTCACTCTATTGAACACTTCAATCTCTCACTCCTTCAGAAGCTCTGCCCCACATATTGAAACGCAATGCAAAGCCAAAGGCATTTTTGTGAGCGGTGTTTGCCACTTTGTGTTCCTATTTATGGAGCCAGGGCTGTGTATAAGTACCATATTATGTTTTTCAGCAAGCACATAACAGTAAGCTTGCGAAATGCGAGGGAAATTAGAATTTGCCAACAAGCGCATTAGCTTACTATACAATAACAGCATAAAAAAAAGTGTATTATATTAGAAAGAAAATTGAGAATGTCACATACCAAAATGCTCTTCTATCTGATGGATGATATCCATGCTATGCTGGCTGTCAACCATATTGCAGGCAAACCCTTTTCTGCCAAAGCGCCCCGTGCGCCCAATTCGGTGGAGGTATGTCTCATTGTTTGCATTCCCATCTCCGTCCACAGGAAGGTCAAAGTTGACCACAATAGATACTTGCTCAACATCAATGCCTGCATCAGGAACCAGAGGTTAAAATCCACTCTCCTCCCAGTGAAAATGGGTTTGAATATTTGAGCGGCAACAATGCCAGCTACCTCTTGAGCATACATTTGTGGTCACAAGCACCTTCTCCTTGCCTTCCCTGAAACGCTCAATAACTGCAGCCCTCTGTTCCACAGTCAGCTCACCGCTCAGAAGCGCCACCTGGTGGCCCTCTGTGCACAGCTGTGTGGTGAGCCAGGCTGCCATATTTCGAGTCTTGGAATATCACACAATTTCATGTCATTTTCCCCACACCAGTGAATGTGCTGGCATGATTAGGACAATTAAAGCGAAGCTTGAGAGAGAAGGTGTTAATGTTAGGTGTAAATGTTAAGACGTACGTGGCAGAAGATCATGGCCTGGGCGATGGTGAGGCACCCGTAAATATTGCACAGTGAAGCAAACTTGTCTTCTTTGCCATTGCAGAGGACATAGAACTGTTTGATGGTGTCCAGTGTCTCCTCTTCGCGCTTCAGCCTGATTATATTGGGGTCAGGGATCACCCTCTCTGCAAATTTCCACACCGAATCCTCAAATGTGGCAGAGAGCAAAAGCATCTGACAGTCGTTTGGCAGATACCTGTACCAGTGAGAGGGAAGAGAAATGTACAGCATTAATTAAAAAGACAGAACAGATATGAGCAACACCCATTTGTTTCTGTGACTCAGGGAATCTGTCACATTACATCTGCTTGCCTTTTGATACGAATGCTTTGATCTTGATGGCCCTGTGTGTCGATCATGACATCGGCCTCATCCAGCACAAATATTTTGATCTTTTTGGGGTCGAAGACTTTCAGCTTGGAGCACCAGTCTAGCACTGTGCCCGGTGTTCCAATAATAATTTGCTCCTGAATCTGTGTACCTTGCGACACTGTAAAGAAAGCATACATTACCCACAATACTTTGGGGGAACAAGAGGAGATGAGGGGGTGGGGGGGTTAGAGGATTCTTACAGGAACTACATATTAGGTTACACCAGTGCTTACAGGTCGCAAATTATAACACTTCTTTTTGGGGGTTGTTCATGGTTTGAGTGTGGGCTAGATGTAAAGTTTTTTTTTTTTTTCCTCTTCAAACAATGTAGAACTATAGGTTATTTCCTATACTGTATCAAAGACACTCTGTTCTCACCTCTGCTTCTGCTACCGCGAATGGCATATGCTATTTTAACATCAGCACAGAATTTCCCCATCAGCTGTACTACGTGGCCAATCTGCAACGCAAGCTCATATGTGGGCGCTATACAGAGGCACTAAAAAGAAAAGAAAGAATTAGAACTCACTGATTAATATTTAAAGGCCAACAAAGTGTGTTTATTTGATTTACCTGTGGCCATTTGTTGGATGGGTCTACGTGGCTAAGCATGGCCAATGTAAAAGCCGCTGTTTTACCAGTGCCAGACTGTGACTGGGCAATCAGGTTCTGAGGTCTGGAAGCAGATGACATGTTACGCATTAATGGAGGTAAAAAGTTAGAGGATTCCCAATGTGATGCATGTCAATTCTGGATTCAAATTTTGAACAGAATAAACATTAAACCACACACACACACACACACACACACACACACTACTACCAATACAAATATGTTGCGCATCTGCTCATTGGTTTTTATGTAGAAGTTGCTGTGCAAAGTATAACATGCATATAATAAGCCTTATGTTTGACAGTTTCTATTGGACGATAGAGAGCATCTGACATTCATTTTTCATATGATTTAATGGTCAGGTTATATGGCTAGTTATGTTAAGTTGTAGACACCCTTTGAGATCTAAATACGCATCTGTCTCCTTTGTAACTTTTGGGCACTTACGGCTCTGCCAGCATCATAGGCAAAGCTTTTTCCTGGATTCTGGAGGGTCTGTTGAATCCCATGTTGTAGATACCCTCAAGCAGCTGAGGTTTCCTAGACAATATGAAAGGAAACAGGGAGATAATAAATGCAAGGCAAGTTACTATGGCCTAGAATGAAGAAATGACATGCCGTACACCAACAAGTATCCAAATAACTGCCAAAAATCAGTTAAGACATCCTTCCATACTTACAGTCTAAGCTCTTCAAATGTCTTAATAGAGAAAAGTGGAGAGTTGGGATCTTGCTGCAGAACCTCAACCTGATTTCTATTCTTTACAAGGTTGTTGCGAATCAACTTATTCAACAGAGACTGTTCTGCAGGGTGAACTGTACAAGAGGATAGTCAATCAACAATTAAATTGTTGAAAATGTCTAACGTTCCACTACCCATATTAAAATAATTGTAATATTAATAGATAAAAACCTACTTTTGTCATCGTTCTGTTCTATGGATTTGCATCCATTTGTATATGGCAGGATGTTTCCTATAAACAAACATTAAATCACGTGAAAAATATAAATGCATAATGTATTTTTGCTCCCATTTTCATGACTTGAAATAACACGCAAGGCTTTAAGTTGTATCCACACAGAAGGTTTTAATTTCTTTCACATTTTGAGAGGCCAGTTGCTTCACCTTAACCAAGATAAAGGCAGGTGAATTGATTATTTTCATCATAGACCATTAAGTGAAATACTCACCAATGCGGTTAACACATTTGTGAACACAATTTGAAAATAAACAAGGTGTGTGCAGATCCTTGACTTTTTAACTGAAAAAATTAGAGCGAAACCAACTGTAAAACATTTCCAATACTGTTTAGTGCACACACACGCTTAAAAAAGCGGGGAGAAATACAAAATTACCATTTATTTCTTCTTCTATGCGACGATCACCATCTCCTACGTGTCTCTGTAAGATAAAATAATTAAAATTTACAAAACAAGTAAACAATACTTGCATGTCAATGTCTAACAAGCTAACACACGCTGCCGGCTACCGGTAGCAAATCAAACGTGTTAAACATTTTCTAATCCAGATCTTGGAGTGTAATATAATAACACATACCCCTCCGAGTAAAGTATGCTCCTTGCCGGCTTCTTTAAACGCCCGGTACAAAGCCATTATCTTAACGTAAATGGTAATTCTACCAAACTTTATCTGAAGTTTGACGGAAGCGTGTTGCGAGTTCCAGGGCATGAAGTGGGTCAACGAAGCTACGCACTTGTCAGCCAATCACAAAGTACGCGAGGTAGTGGACCCGTCCTCACCACTAATCACCATCCAGAAACGAAGGGAGAGAAATGTGCGTTCCAGGGTCCCACCCCAGCCTGTTATGTTTCCGTGACGGGGACACACCGGGACACAACATTTGATCAGTCAAAGAAACAAGCAATCTATAATCTGTAACCTGTAACCTGTAAAGATTACATAGGATTATTGAAATCCAGAATGAATGATTCTCATGCTCTCATATGTCCTGTCCTACTGTAGTAGACTAGCCTACTGTATGTAGACAATTAAGAAGCTCATTAATTCACCAGCTGTCTCATGCTGTCTAAAATTCCACAAATATCAACAATTATTTAAGATATTAATGGCCAGCAGGCTATATGAGGTTTAGTCCCAACCTGATATCCTTGCTTTAATTTAATTATTTTAGTAGCTTATTATTATTATTATTATTATTATTATTATTATTATTATTATTAATATTATTATTATTATTATTATTATTAGTAGTAGTAGAAGTAGTAGTGGTAGTAGTAGTGGTAGTACTAGTAGTAGTAAACGTAGTAGTAGGCCTAGTAGCCTATTGGGCTAAGTATTTTTATAGCATTTAATAATTAATTGTGTAAAATAACATGCAAACTTAACATAGTGCCTTTACAGGCAGGCAGTGGCGCAGTGAACGGAGTGACAGGCAGTGTTGGGCAAGCTTCTCTGGATTGGTAATAAATTACTAGTTACTTATTACTCCTTCTAAAAGTAATAACATTACTTTACTTATTACTTGGTATTAAAAGTACTGTAATTAGTTATGTTGCTAGTTACATTACTATATTACTTTAACAATCACTGCCCTGCTTTGATCCTTCCAAAAATGACAACCTGTGTATCCAGCTCATTTTAGAAATGAATCCTCTTTATTGGAACAATAACTAACCTTAGGAGTCAACAATCAGCCAGAGTGAAAACGTTGCAGCTCTCAAACCAGATGACGACAAGTTGGTTCAATTAGCCTACCTAAATTTGCTAGGACTAGAAATCCCGTTCTTATAACGCAGTAACTATGAGTTACTTGGATTAGTAATTGTAATATTATTACTGTTTTGGAAATAGTAATTAGTTACACTACTAGTTACTGAAAAAAGTCACACTTACAGTTACTAGTGATTAGTTACTGCCCAACACTGGTGACAGGTGATGCAGAACTTAGTCTCTTGTCTGAACCCTGTCAACTCACTAAGTGTAGAGGTGTCCCTGAGAGCAAGACACCAACCTAACCCTATTGCTCTAGGTAGTCAAGTGGCCTATAGGCTCTGCATTTGTGAGAATCTTTGAGTGAGCTGAAGAGGGATACATACATTTTATTGACAGCAGCTTAATTCAGTTCAAGCGAATGCTGAGTTTCGCAGACTCCCAGCGACGCGCGCCACAGACACGCACGCACACACATACCATCCTGATATTGATCGTCAAGCTGACACAAATAAACGGATGGATTAGACTGTGATCGCAAAACAGATGGAAAGCCAAACAAATGTTTCAATAAAAAAGCATACATGGTACCATATTAATTGATTTCAGGGAGGACAGGAAAGAGTGGGTGGCGCTGCGGATGTTGGGGGGGGGGGGGGGGGGTTGTTTTTATGTTGCCCTGGACTCTCGTGTCCCCCACCAACACCTCTCCCCCTTCCTCCTGAGCTCTAACTCCACCACAGGAGAAGGCAATGCTGTAGCAGGTAGTTCTTTAAACCACATGTTGCTGCGCTGATTTAATTTCTTCCTCCACTCTGTCTCCCCCCGTCAGCGACAGTGCCATTGTATCAATAGTTTCTGCCACAGGTCTCGTTCCCGTAACGCCACAGGGAGAGAACAAAAAGAGAGAAAGAGAGTAGACAGAGGAGCGAGCAATAAGAGGATATATTTCATAATAAGTGGACTTCGGCAAAGAGAGCAATTCCCGCCACAGACCCATCCAGTTAACACCAATGAAAGGTAAGACATGCCGCGGATGCTGTAAGTATATGTTTTTTATTTATTGTTATTTTAACCATGATTCATTATCACCCAGCCTAGTAGCATTACATATTGTGATATTTATTTAAATATATTAAAAGGATAGGCTATATTCACCAAACTGAAATAGGCTACAATTGCCGCAACAGGTGATTGTGCTGCAGCACAACATTTCTGATGGAAAGGATCCCTACAGGGAATTCTTGTGAGTTGATGGTGTCACGGTTGTTCAGACCCCCAACCCCACCCCTTCCCGAAAGGTTTGGATGATTCATCTGACTGATCACCCACGGACTGTCACTTAACCTAAAAAGATATAGGCTTATAGGTTATATAGCCTGCATTTTTGTTTTTGTGACGCTCTCAACTGGCGCCACGTGAAGGGGGAGGGGATGGGAGGGGGGCAAAGTGAGTTCCACGTCAGTTAGCCTACCATTAATTGAGAGTTGCCTGGATACCTAGTAAAGATATCTTCTGTGTGATCCGTAATATGATATATTCTACATCAAAACCTACTTTATGCGAACACCAACATTTCAACAGCAACATTGCGTCTTTCTATTCTTCTGCTGTGTTTATATTGGATAGGCATTAAGGCGATACATATGGTCGCAGTCTGTTTTAAATTGGACACGTGGTGGCAGCGTTGATAGCCTAACGATAATGTACTGTATGCATGCCTCTACCACAAATTGGCTAATAGGTAGGCTGATAGCCTACCAATATGTTTTATCGCCTAAAACTGACCCATTAAAGTTTGGAATCACTGTAACACTATGTGTTCTAGCAATTTACCTGCATTGCATCATATGCTGTTGTCTTGAGTTCTCCCGTTTTGTCTAAATCTTATTGCAGATTTAGATTTTTTATTTTTATGGCTATATTTAAAAAAAGTTGTAACTATAGATCTCACCAGTGCTTATGCTTTAATTACATCTGAGAAATCATTGGGCAGTAGGCTAATGCTACTGCAGCTGTCTCTATGGAAATTGCTTTAGTCGACGGTAACGCTTCCTAGCCAGTGGCTCCTCTTCCAGCAAATAGACAGTGACAGCTCATAACAAAGATTGCTGTTTATGATATGGCATATGCATAAAAGCCAGCCAAGAAGCAATAACTTATTTTATTATATTTTTTACATAATGGCATAACACAGCATTGAATGATTTTGTGTATTTCGCCTTGCATTCCATTGTAAATTTAATTGATGTAAACTGTAACCTGAGTTGAAATGTAAAATTTGTTTGACAGAACATCTTTTGAAAGGGCATCACTTTGTGCCATTGTTTTCTTGTCCCTATAGGTTCTATAAGAAAGCACTGACCACAGTACACTACAGTATGCAATATGTCGTTACATATTTTGTTTGCAATATAGGCTACCCTATCTGCAGAACACAAAAACAGGAATCTATTTGTTTAAATGCTATAACAGTAACTTCAATGATAACTTAAATGATATGCTTGATAGATTTCTATCAGACATGTTTGTTCGTTGATCTCCTGATATATGGCAACATACCAGAATCCTAAAACCAGTGCCATGCCTGGACTCATTAATAAGGAGAGGCGGAATGCCCTGCCCCTCAGCGTCTCAGACATCACCGCCTGTGTCAGGGGTTACACCCTGGCCATGACAGCTTCAATGACATATGAAAATATTGAGGACCATGCAATTGAAGGTGCGTGTTATTGTCTAGCACTATCATACTTGCTTAAGCCACTGGCCTTCTGGCTAGGATATCCGCTAAAGTCTGCTACATTTAAGGAAATTTTAAGTAGAATATACTGTAGTCTCAACAATTTCACATAAAAACAGTAGTTCCCAAATAATTTAATCTAATAAATTATTTTAAAAAGTGATATGCTCTTTTTTAATTCCCCACACAGTCTTGAATACAATATGACACAAGTATCTGACATACGCCGTCTTTCTGAGTACTTTATTGTAACTAGTTTATGCTTTAGTTTTTATTTATTTCTTCACTTTCTACTTAGGAATCTTTATTTATCCATTGGCAGAAAACACAGTAGTTGTTGGGTTTGAGGCCATGATATCCAACCAAATAATTACGTTGCAAATCAAAGACAAGGCGAAGATCGACGACTGTTACCATGATAGCTGTATTTCAACGGATGGGCAGCCTCAAGGTGGGAGCGGTAAGAGAATAGCTAATTTTAGACTTATCTTAATTTAGGAGTTCCTCAAAGAACAACACATTTTATTAATAACTGACACAGATTCAAATAAGGTCAATTGTTCATATCAACTGTTTTTTACCTGCAACTGGCATTGCAGGTAACATAGTGATGGATGAAGATACGGAGAGATCAGTGTTGGTGGTTAACCTTGGAGTCATCCCTCCAATGGAGACCGTCAACATTCTAGTCAGCACTTCCTCGGAGCTCTGCACCCTGCCCAATGGGGGCATCCGCGTGTCCTCTCCTCCCGTTTGTACACCCAGAGTACAGAGGACTATCAATGAGGAGCAGGGTCTATCCCCTAACTTTACCCGAGTGTAAGAAGAATCGCCCATGTCGTGCTGTGTCGTGTTCGCTCAAATGAGGTAGAACACAGTGATATTTAAAGTGTAACTTCACCCCCAGCTCCGAGCCTGACTCCACTGACTGCACAATGTTGAAAAATGCAAATAGTCAAGGAGCTGAGAAGGGGCCTTCATTAACATTAGCGATAACATTTCAATTAGATGACTCACAAGTGTTGCAAAAGTACACTCGTGAATCAACAACGGCCTTGGGAGATTTTAGCACGTGTAGCGCCATATTTCTTATAGGAATTTTGTCGATATTAACACCAGCATTGATGTGTCTCCACAGGTCAGTCCTGTTATTTAGTATACAGCTCAACAAACACGTCATAGGGTGCAGTTATACTGTAAACTGTACTGAATGTGCTTATATTCTCTGCTACACACTGTACAGGAGGGAACGGCATACCTGTGCTCTGACACCCCAAGATCAAGCCCCCAACTCCAGCCAACTCTGTTTGGTCACAATGCTGGAAGAGGAAGCCATCAACTCCATGGACTATGAGTTTAACTTCCAGTTGGAGATACGGGCTCCCTACCTCCTAGCAGGTTAGAGAACAGGCTGTTAAAGTGTCACGAATGTGCTTACGTGTGTGAAAGGTGCAATCTCTGAGTGAATAATAACTAGACATTCAGCAGTCTAGTGGGCAACACACAGATGCTAAGCAAAACATTGTTTTGTAAATCAGTTTTCCATTTTAGTTTATCCACTTGTATCATATATATATTTAAGCTGCCACATTGTTTAGATCTTATTGTATGCCTGTAGACACAAATGATTTGGGGCATATTTTTTACCCACAGTACTTTATTCTTGGACATTCAGGCATGATAATATTACACACTGGGTATGTGCTTTTTTATTGTTCCTGGACAAAGACATATGTGTGCATGGGGATGGCTCAAGCTGTTTTCACTGAAGCGGTACTATCAGTCACAGTGTGATTAGAACAACACCAGAGGCCAAAGCTACAGTATGAGATCAGCCTTCGTTTTGACCAGGCTATAACACAGATGGGGCTCCGGTGATAGCAATCACAAAGCAAGGTGGCATGGATGCAGTATACTGCATTGAGGACACTTAGCGTTATCACAAAAAGCAATGTCCCGAATTCTGTCGGGGAAAGCAGACAAGCAGGTTATTTGTATTTGGGAACAAGACCATTTATAAGTTTTCAAGATAGTCACAGTGACATTCACATGCAGGGCAGAGTTGGAAAGTGTGTTATTGGAGCTGCTTCAGTGCTTTCTCTCTGTAGGTGTGGAGAGCCCCTCCCATGCCATACGCGCCGATGCAGACCCCCTGGCACGCTCCGCCACCAGCGTGGTCATCACCCTGGCCGACAAGTACACTTACGACTGCCCTGTTGAAATCCTCATCTACCCTAGCGGTAGGTGCAGTCCAATTAGCCTGCCTTCCTCTGTGATGGGAAGCGTCATCTGCTTGTCAAGCCATCAGGTTTTTTGGGGGGGTATTTTGTGTTCAAACTAATTATTTCATGTAGTAGGTGATTCATCTTTTGTTATTGTTGCTGTGTGTGTGTGTGTGTGTGTGTGTGTTCCTGCTTGTCCACCTATTACTGGCTGACATGCCCCTACAGCCACTGTGTGGGTGTGCAATATCAGCCCCCCCCTCTCAGTTGACCTATGTGTGTGCCAGCCATGTCACAGAGAGAGGTTTGAGACCTGCGCTTGCTTTGCCACTACACCTTTAAGATGGCTTGTCTGCAAACAGACCCGAGGCCATTTAGGCAATTCAATTCCGCCCAGTGAGTTTCTTTTTAATCTCATCAAGGATGCAAAGGCACAACAAGGAAAGACGGGGGAAAGCAGAGAAACAGAACGGCCTCCTAGAGGCACACTTTGACATAATTAGCACATTTCACGGGACTGAAATGGATTGGTTACATTGTTCAGCTTCATTTTGAAACAAACACTTCATGAATTAAATGTAAAAAAAAAACAAAACATTAAGGTCGCCCACTGTGTCCTACTGGTACCAATTGAGTGTCATTTAATGAGCCAGTACAGATACATTTAGACTCGAGAATGAGTATGTAAGTATGCCAAATTAAATATACTGTAAATAATAACAGCCAGTGTTATATAATATGCCCCTAACATTATATAAAAGACAGAGCAAGTCTCTTGGCACGTAGGAGTGCAGAAGAAGAGTCAAGTCAAGTCAATTTTATTTATATAGCCCTTAATAACATTGCAATCTCAAAGGGCTTTACAACCTAAATTTCACATGGAAACAAACAACACCCCCTTAACCTGCTCCTCCCCCCGGGAAAGGAAAAACTTCCGAAAAACACGTGTGAAAAAAGGGAAGAAACCTTGGGAAGGGACCACAGAGGGAGGAATCCACCCCTCCAGGACGGTTA
>JAODTR010059098.1:0-17118 GCA_025399935.1 Amblyopsis rosae
GTAAAAGGGGCCATGTACAAAATACATTAACCTCAAAAGAGAGGGAAGATGTTTAAAGCTAATTTCCATCTAAAGGCCTGAGCAAGTTTACAAGTGTTTCTGTAATTTTTTGCAGCGGCGCAACACTTTAGCATCGCTATGACAGTTTCCTACAATTTAGTAATCGCAAAATATCGCCATGCTTACAGTATCGCAATATATCGAATCACGGCCCCTGTATCGTGATATGTATCGTATCGCCAGATTCTTGCCAATACACAGCCCTTATGGTTACGTGACCACAACAGCACATGGTCACATGACCACAACAGCACACAGTCGGTTACATGACCACAGCAACAGGGTCGAATTGCTTTAGGCACAGTCTGATACAGCAATAGCAATAACCCTGTCATTACATGCACTGTACAATTAGCACTACTTAAACAAACACCAACGAGTGCAAACCAAGTTGATCTAATGGATGAATTCAGATGTGAAACACATTAACACAAATGCAGAACACCAAAAGTTTAAAATAAAAATATACTTGACCATGTACTATGGTAATATAGAGAGAGGGTGAAAGAGATAGAGAGAGATAGATAGATAGCGAGATAGAGAGAGGGGACACACAGAGAGAGAGAACAATGGAAAGAAAGATCAAATATCTAGTGTGAGACAGACAAATGATCAAATACAAAGCACGGTCACTCCTGCATAAAATATCTCCTGGCCTGACGTTCAAACTCATTAAATCCCCAGATTGATCTGCTACCATCGCATGCCACAATAATAACCTTCCGCCACCACTGTGGAAAACCTCCCGTGAACAAAGGCAATGCAGAGGGGATGATTAGTGAATAACTAACCCCACATTCAAATAAACAAGTTCAGACAAGAGAGACAGGCGACGCACACAGGCGCACTTCTCCACAGACAAATGATGTGACACGTGATTAGTGATGCCAATTAGAATGAGTCATTATCCTGGCAGTGCAGGGTGCACATTAGCACGCTCCCTCACTGAAGGGAAAGGAGAGGTGGGGGCAAATCCAAACTGACAACAGATGCATGTTCATTGAAAACGCTCCCTAGAAAATACTGCCTATTATGATAACAGTGCAAGGAAGTCAGATGTTCTTTGATTCAAATGCTGTGGGCAATTAGAAAGGGTGAATTCTACTAACCATGCAGTGTTTTGATTGCATTTCAATTACATACATTAAAAAGGTGGCACAAATATAGTATAAACCTCAAAGCTACTATCTATGTAACATGCTGCAAAGTACGCTTATGCGTGTAAATTTAACGCCGCAGGGTTTCCTTCATTCTAGCAGTAGTTGTGCTAGTTCAACGGTGCACTATGCTCACTGACTCAATATGTATCAGACAGTTACAGACAATGCTTTGCAGTAATGCTGTCTTGGGTCCATTTTTCCTCTTGCTGTGAACGCCAACAGAAGATCTTTAATCAACAGCAGGTGTGGTTATGATCCATCCAAACAATTGTTTAAATCTGAGATAACCGGGAGCTGAGATATCGAACACCACGGTGCTCTAAGCTCTGAGAGATCTCCAGTAGATCAGGAAATTGGCTGAGGCTGGCGAGCAGGTGTGCTTACAAAGTAGCCGTAGCAGCTGACTGGAGTAACAAAGAGGATCACAAAGAGAATATCTGCATTGTACTGCGGTTCAACGCAGGCGAGCGTCAATGGGTGGACGAAAGGCTCACTGAGCGACACATCATACGCGTTTTGGTGCACGGAACTGTTAAATGTACTGTGCTTTTCTAACCTTCAAGCCATTCGAAGACACTTTACTGTACTGCCTCCCTCGCATTCACACACATTCACACACTAACGGTGGGGTCAGCTATATGCAAGGTGCCATCCAACCACCGGGACCAGTTAGGGTTAGGCGTATTGCTCAGGGACACGTCAACACTTGGTCAGGAGTGTGCGGGGTCCAAACCAGAGACTTCTCGACCCTGCTATATCCACTGTATAGCAGGGTGTAGCATATGTACACGAGGACAGGCAAAGAACGACACAGTCCTGTAAACGTCCTATGGGGAACGTGCGTGAAAGTAAACGATCGTGCTCAGTTCAGATACATTGATCTCCACGGCAGATGGCGGGAGACACTGAACAGCATGCAGGTATTCCAGCCTGCTGTGATCTCCTTCATTCCCAATGACAGCTGACACATAATGAATAATGAGGGAATGGGGATGAAGGAAGAGCTAGAGAAGCAACTGCAAACGGCGTTGCACTGAGCACAAGGTCTCACAACATCCTGCCAGGACAGGAAGTGACCTGTCTCACGGAGAGTGTCTCACATTTTAACAGTGTTTACTGTACATAATAATGGGTGTTTACCATCTTAGCATTGATGTTTGTGACTATGTTGGTGCAGCAGAACACCCCACACACACACACACACACACATACAGTACACTATCACTGGAACATGCCCTCCTTGTGCTGCTGTTGTTGTTGATAAAAGGAATGTAAAAAGCAGTGAATCTAAGCGGGGAGGTCTAGAACATATCCTGCTCCTTTAATAACAGTGTTTACGTGAAGATACTAGCTCTCAAAAGCCCCAACAGATTGCTAATTAATAAATGTGTGTGTGTGTGTGTGTGTGTGTGTGTGTGTGTGTGCATGTACGTGTTTTTGTTAGGCTAGTGGGTTGATGAACACACACTGCAACACTATTCCCTCTAAATACACTGACAAGCTTGCAGGCTTGTAGACCAGCGCGAGCTTCCAGACACGATGTGCTCCACTCTCACATGGTGTGCCGATTAATAACTGTGCATAGGGAGTGCTTCCTGTGTCTCTAAACAGTCATAATAACGTTAGGCTAAGTAGCAATTATAGTGACAATCACACACACGCGCACACACACGCCATTTAAACCCAGACAGTTTCTAAAAATTGAGAAAACGTCAAGTTTTATGAGGGGTGAGGTGGTGGAAACTATTTTCATATAGATCCAGCCAACCTCACACACACACGCACGCACGCACACACACACACGCACGCACACACACACACACACGCACACACACCCACACTATAGATGTAATGTCACAAGGACCCTGCCCTTCCTATTGCTCACACGTCTCACCGCCGGTCTGCTGACAATGCTGAATATAAATCATGGATGAATTTCCGCCCCCAAAGTTTCAACTAATGACAGCGATGAATCCATTTACTGGGCCGCTCTGTACCTGTCTCCTCACACTCGCACGCACACACACACACACACACACACACACGCAGGCCCACTTTGCCCTGCTGGGTATTGACTCTAGTCTTATCTCCTAATTGGAAAAGCAGATAGGAGGGATGGCAGAGTGAAAACACACCTGGTAATCAAGTCTAGCTCAAAGACTAAAACCCATTTCACGGATCAATGTTCTCTTTCTCTCCTGCCTGTGCGTGGGCACGCACCTGTCAGTTTTCTGTCTGTGCATCCGTCCGTCTGTCTTGTCTGTCTATCAGAATGTCTGCCTTGAGTCCCATCCTTACCAATCTACAGTATACAGGGGCACACTTAAGGGGGCTTAAGGGGGGCTGATGGAGCGTCAAGCTGCTCTAACTCGGCCATGACCCCCTAGGCATCTCGAGATGCTTTTGAAACTATGTTAATGCATTTGTTAAATTATGTTACGCTATTAAAAAAACTGTTTATAGCTCACCACTTTATAGGGGTTATGAAACAAAAAGATTGAGAAATACTTCACTAAGTAAACTTGACAGGCTCTGAACTTGAACTGCTCTGTCTGTTTGTCTGTCTGTCCTGCTGACACACCAGTTTGAGACAGTGAGAGTCATGGTATCTCGTCATGTGCGGCACCCGCCACACACAACCTTACACGGTAAAGATCAACGCTGACGTCACGTACTGTATAGCTCAGTACAGACACAGCGCGAGTGCGACACGACATCAAGCCGCTGGCTAGCCATTGCACAATACTGGCGACACTGATTAGGTTTGCTACATCCTAGAATAGGATGGCCTCACCAGTGCTCACCAGGGTTTTACATTCACATCAGGGATCTTTCCTGGTCGTCCATTAACAATGGCTACAGTACATTTAATAAAACCAGGACAGGAACATATGTGTTTGAACAAGACAAAGCGATGGACTCTGACAATGTGTTAACAGCACAGATCCAACTTTATTGTTAAGATAAGTTGTTGAGTTATTGGGTGTGTGAAATGAATGTGTCTAATTGAAAATAAATTAGCCTAACTGGATAACACAAATGCATTCATCTTGGGTTTTCTAACACAAAATGCAAACTAGATTATTTTCACATTACCTTATTATTTCTTTAAACAAATAACACAAATGGAGTATATTACTTAACACCACATCAATCAGATGTGCCATTGATGATTACTCTGGAGGTTAAAAACAGCACAGAAATGGAACATCTTTATTCCTTCAGTTTAACATTAACTGTAGATTCCTGGCATGGCTGCCATTGGGTGTGTTATGGTGCCTGACGGAACACTATAAAAGACAATTAGGTGGCTTTAACTGATTGTTAACCTCTCCAGGGACAAAAAGGGCAGTAGTGTCAAACAAAGCTCATTATCTCAAAAACTACAAATGACACCGACAGGGCTTTTGAAAGGTAGACAATAGTGCTATTCTCACTAAGATGTTATAATTCACTTATCTTTTGCAAATGAGCAGAGAAGTTAATCGAGGGGAATTGTACACTGTGGAAGATAGACTGCCAAACATTGATTGATTGATTAAAACTTGCAAAAAAAATTCTCTATAAGGTTTTACTACTTATTGGGAATATGCATTGTATGTTGTGTTTATTCACTGTAATGTGTAAATTAATGGAATCAGAAATGGTACACATGCATACCTACAATGTAACAGAGGCGGAGCTATCAGGCCTGTTGAAGTGAAAATTAGAGCTTTAAATGTATTTTTGCAGTGTTAATTTTGGCAGCTATCTTAGATTTAGTCTTAGTTTTGCTTGATAGTTTTTGTCACATTTTAGTCATTTTCGTCCTAAATAGTTTTCGTCAACAAAAAGTAATTACATTTTTGTAAATTTTTTTGTGAAAATGTTTTCTCTCCTTAAATGAACTGAAATAGTTTAATACGGTAACCTGTTCCAGAACGGTGGTATAGTCGACACGCAAGTCATCCTAACCCTTTATTTCTGCCTGGTAGCACAATTTGACAAGCTATTTTGTCCGCTCAAATCATGCTCCTTCATTTTAACTAGATTATCCATTTTAGTTTAATTATCCTACACCAATTTTTCAGACTGACACATCCAGTGTTCCGTCGATCTGTCCAACCTTGTCAGATGGTCCTACTTCGCAAAATGATATGATGTTACACCTGCTGACCTGTCGCTGCAGTCAAGTGTGCCAGCCGGCTTTAACATTGTGCTTATGTGTGCACTGTGCGGATAGTTGTGCAGGCAGCTGTTTTACATTTAAGATCCAGTATAATAGTGAGATGACAATATGCAACAATGTGCGAAAAGTAAAAATGTGGAATTAACTGGTTCAGAGAGCACAAACCATCGACAAGCTATAACTGCTCTAAACTAGATGATTTCATAAGTTTCCCCTACGCTAGCATACAGGTCATGGGAATTCAAACCAGCTTGTTTAGTGCACGAATTTGAGGACATTCCTGGCTATGTTAACTGTGAGTCATTATTTTCCACCTCTGTTCATGCTGGCCTACTTATATCCCCCCAGAGCTTTCTCTCCTTTATCTATTATATCCAATTTTGTCTCTCTGTCTACTGCCCCACCTGTTAAACAAAGAGCAATAACACTGACAACACCACTGAATCCGTCCCCTCTGGTTCTGTTCAGCGTTGCCACAGCAACGTTGACAGTCTTACCCCTCCAGGCGAACGTCGGGCAGCGTGCGGTTCAGGGCGATCATCTCTGAGGCCATGAGATTGAACTGGTTGATCTTAAACATTTCCTTCATCTTCTCCTGGTTTTCCTTGGAGATCACCACAGGCTTCCCCCCTTCACCGGGACCATCCCGTGGCCTCGCCAGGGCATATGCGGCACCTATTTACACATACGGTGACCACTGTTAAAAGGTTTTTTTATAGCTGACAAGCTATTGCAAGCTAATTGTGAGCTAATAAAACTTATTTTTTATATTCGCTAAACCTCTCCTCACATTTCGCAAGCTTACAGTTCCCGGTGTGTGCTTAAAAAAAGAATATGATACTTCTACACAGCCCCGACTCCGTAAATAGGAACATAAACAAAGTGGCTAACACCGCTCACAACAACAACGCCGCTTGGCTTCGCAATGTGTTTCCAAGGTGTGGAGTGGAGCTTCTGAGGGAGTTTGTTTTGATTTGAGCTTAACGTCTGCTTAAAGTGTTCTCGACAATGACTAACCCCGCCTTTAAGGCAGGTTGTGGATTTGCTAGGGGTGTGCATGATTAACAAAATTCTCAATTCTTAATTATTATTTAGTTATAAAGCTAGTTGAATAGAATGTAGTGGTATAACTGGTGTCAATCCTGAACTAAAACCATTATATCTCCCCAAAGGAGCAGAAGAGTTGTCATTCTCCAATAAAATCAGAATGGCACTGCAACCTTTTACCAAAACTAGGCTGGCTTGGAAGACGCTACAGTACTTGCAGGGTATTTTATCCAGTATTTTAATCTTATTATTGTGAACACAGCTACTGTCAGTCAGACAAAAATGCAGGGTCTGATATATTTGTTTTCTCATTTATGGAGCCAGGTCTGTGTAGGATCACAGAACGTACACAGAACAGACAGTTAGTCTGAATTTGACCAAGTGTATTTTACTAGAATGGCTAACCTCACCTTTAAGTTAAAAAGTTAATATCATGACTTTAACTGTTTTGTCCATGCGGGATGTTTTCACACTACTTAATGTTTCTTGCTGTAATACACAGCATTGCACAGCAAGTATTTAAATAATGTTATATTGGCTTTTATTGGGTGTGTTTTACGGTATTTTAGACGTCTGTTTGTGTCAGTGGAGTTATTAGCAGTGCACGTGCGTGCACATGCAGTCCCTGGGTGCACGTATGCCTGTCCTTGTGTGTGAGTGCGTGCGCATGCAGGGTGCGTGCGCGCACCATCTCTCCCGGGCAGACCTCGCTCCTTCTTGTCGTCACACTTGTTGCACTCGCTGAAGTAGAGCAGAATGAACATGTCCAGCATCACCCACACCAGGGAGGTGGCCAGCACCACCTTACAGTAGGCAAACCGTCGCATCCTACAGGTGGAGAACAGGAGAGAGACATAGAGAGAGAGGGGGGGGGATATATATGTAAATGTATATATTAGAGAGAGAGGGAGAGCGAGAGAGAGAGCGAGGGGGAGGGATATATACAGTATATATATTTATATATTAGAGAAAGAGAGAGAGAGAGAGCGAGAGCGAGAGCGAGAGAGAGGGGGAGGGATATATATATATATATATATATAAATGTATATATTAGAGAGAGAGAGAGAGAGAGAGAGAGAGAGAGATGGGACAAAGAGATAGAGGGAGAGGGAGGATGGGGGAAGGTGAGAGAGGGAGAGACATCAGAGATCCAACCCCATCTCTCTCTCTTGCTCTTGTTCTTATTGCCAAGTGGCTCCGCTCCATAGCATCTTCTAAACCTCTCCGTCCATCGTCCTGACACCCCCCTGTCTGCCTGTCTCTCTGTCCGGCTGTCTGTCTGTCCGTCCAGCTGCCTCCGTGGCTCTGTGCCACTCTCGGCTCCTTATCTGCCCATCGGTTAGCAGCACCTTTCCAAAGGTCACCTTCATACTTAAAGAGAGCGCCTCGGGAGAAATAAACACCTGGTTGGAGCTCAGTCGAAAATGGTTCCATACGGGGTGGGCTGGGGGAATGGGGGGATGGGGATGGGAGAGGCCTGCACAGCTGTGATTGCCTTAGAAAATAAATAGATTACCTTAGGTAGGCACCTCAGACGTATATCAGCACATCAAACATCAGCACGTGTGTCTAAGGGCCAATGTTGCGCTGCGACTAAGCCATGCTTCAGTTTGTCGGAACATCGCCAGTTAGTTATCGGTAAACCCCTGCAGTGTATAAGCCCCTCTGCTGTACACTTAACAAGCCAAATCCCCTGTGTTCATACAGACGTGCACACTCATGGGTAGGTAGGCTCGCACACACACACGCGTACGCACACGCGCACGCGTGTCAGAGAGGGAGAGATGGCACTACAGCAGAGAGAGGCACTATAGGAGTAATTGCTTTTCTATGGCAGCCTAAGAGTCAGACAGAGGCACATTAAAATTCCTCTGCATTGCTCCCTTCCTCTCCTGTAGTGCCACCTCTCCCTCTCTGACTGGCTCTCTACAAGCCCCCCAGGTTACTACGGCGCAAGCAGAGAGGGGAGAAAATTAGCTCCGTGGTTATGGTGGATTCCTCCTGCACTGCCCGAGAGATAAAAATGTGTTTATTCACAGCTCTCTTACCTTTTGATTGTAGTTGGAGTGTGGCAGCCACTGAGAACGGCACGAATTACAGAGCAATCCTTCCAAAACCAACCTGGGATTCATCTACACCGGAGGGGTCTACTGCAGCAGAAAATCAGTGGCGATTTGTTCGAGGACGTTATGTTGGTGCCTCGACAGGTACCGCTCGATGCTTCAGCCGCCCCCATTACCGTTCACCTGGTAGCAGGTTCTACCAGTTGAAATATTTTGCTTTCCAGAGCTGCAGGCATACAGCAGTCCTGTATCTATAGGGTTTGGGTGCAACTTAATGCAAGGGCTTTTAAACGAGTTGGAGAAGAACAGGGTGACCGTGCATTGTTCTCTGGGCCAGCACAGAACTGCTGAGAGAGTAACTAAAAGAAGGGGAGGTGAAAGGAGAGGAAAGGAGGAGTGGGGAAAAAAAGGAGGACACCTTGATATTTGTATCAAGGTGTTTAATCCGCCGGGTCTAATCAGAGACATCATAATTACAGTCAAATTGCTGATGTACGGACTATGGCATTCACTACCCAGTACCAAAGGCTGCTACAAATGCTTTATCTTATAATTGACGGCTAATATTGTGTGCTATTACATGCTGTTAGATAAGTGGTCAAATTGCTGGTTTTACATTTCTGTCATATGGTATAGTTTGACAGGTCTAATCACAGTGACCCATATGTGCACAAGGAGTATAACATAATGCATTTTAGTTGAAATTATTTACTGTGTGGGACAAAACATTCCCACCAATGCAATATCACACACACACATATGCATGCACACGCACGCACACGCAACAAAAAAGATGAACTGTAACACCAGCACTGATATTACATGAACGTGTGCATGTTGTGAGAATGTAGGATTATTCCTGGTGCTTAGTTGTCGCTGTGAATGTGACAGAGCCGCTGGAATCATATTTACGATGGTTAGCATGCTTGGCTAAGTGTGTGGGTGGATGCCGGCTGTATGTAGCACTGCTGTCACCACCTGTGTGTGATTATCATTACTGTGGTGTGTTGGCACACGCAGGTGTTACTCTTGTCAGTACAGAGAGAGCGTGGGATGAGCGTTGCCGTGGATAGCCCCTCTCCATTGCAATGCCGCTATACCTCTAGCTCTTGCTTTCGTTTTCTGTGATTGTTAACATACCGTTCTCCTCCTCCCACACACACACGGAAGCAGCATGCCTGTTCCTAATTCAGTCAGTCTACGCACCCCCCATTCTCCTGCCCCCCCCCCCCGCGTATCGTTTTTACTCAGTGACCTCCCCTGACCTTTGCACGCCAACCCGACAACGGCATACTAACATAGTAAGCTATTGCCTGTTCACGTGTGGTAACATTAAAGGCCCTAACAGGGCACACACACACACACTATAATTACAGCGTGTCTGTGTGTGTGTGTGTATGTGTGTGATATAGTTGCTCTGGAGCCAAAACACCGTGAGAGGGAATGTCAGCTGGTTGACGTTTGATCAGAGAGATGTGGGAGGGGGAGAAGACAGCGGCCCTCAGCAGGAAGCACAACATTTTTATATGCACTCACTCACACACACAGTCTCTCCCGGAGTTGTTCCTCAACAACACTGAGCTGCTGCATTTCTAATCAGGCATGGTAGTGGACTGCTCTCTGCTCATGCCAGCTCCCGGCCCCACGCTGTCTTTGTGTGTGTGTGTGTGTCTGTCTATCTGTCTATCTGTCTGTGTGTGTTTGTGTGTGTGCGCATGTCTATCTGTCTATCTGTCTGTCTCTGTGTGTGAGTCTGTGTGTGTGTGTGCATGTCAGTTTAGTTTAGGTATGTAGTGACGTTTGACTCTTATACGTGTCTTTTAAACACGTCGCTCCCTTTGAGATTTAGCAGAACTAAAAATGATCTATCCCTCTATTTAAACATATATCCCTTCTATTTAGTCTCCGTCCAGATGAATCTCCTGTTCTCTCTCTCTCTCTCTCTCTCTCTCATTTCAGTGCTTCTAAACCCAACCCAAACTCCCAGTTGTGTCCTGTCCTTAGAATAAAAAATAAAAAGGTTGCCATCACTACCTCCAATGCAATTTCCCCCCTCTCCCCACACCCCCACACCGCCCCTCCAGCCCGTCCCTCCTCTCCTAGGCAGACTTAATCCCCCTTTAGAGATTGCACAACCGGTGTGTCTCACAGACGCTAGGCGACCTTTTAGCTGGGGCAAGGCAGACGCACTGTTTCACAATTTATGGAGCATGAGCGAGGATCCTCCCTTCTGGGAGAGTGGGTGTGCGTACAGTACATGTGAGTGTGTGTGTGTGTGTGTGTGTGAGCGAGAGAGAGAGAGAGAGAGAGAAAAAAAAGAATGAATATTACTCAACAACAGCAGGCCTGTGCTATCACATGTACAATCATGTTTCTCTGTTTTTTACGCATGCTGATCTCACAGTACAGCTTCATCTGATAACAACGGATGGTTGTTTGCTTCTCGCAGGTTGCCCAGCTGCATGCGTGGAGCTGGTTAGAACTACAGGCTGCTGCTTAATGTAGCATTGACAAGGAGTGCAAATACAATATATTGACATGAGACACTGAACTGTACTGGTCCAGACCACTTGGGCAGAGCAGTGGAATGCTTTACCGAGGGTCTGTCAATGATTTATAGCCTGTGGGAATAGTGTGCTTTTTAATAATATGATAAGATATATAAGATGATAAGATAAGATATATACAACAACAATTCCAAGGCACTATTGCAGAAGCGCAGATAACGGAAAAGAACCATGTTAAAAGCAGCTCTGCCTCAATCAGTGTACATGGATCAGCTGATGTTTTCTTAAAAGGCCTGGGCTGGACACGTCACATGGAGTGAAGGGAGGGGAAAAAGGCACGGAAAGAACGACAAAGACAGTAATGGAAAGTGCCGGTGAGAGAGAGAGAGAGAGAGAGAGTGAGAGTGAGAGAGAGAGAGGGAGAGAGGGAGAAAGTGAAAGAAGAGCAGAAAAAAAAGGAGAAAACTTCCCACGTTGGAAAAAAGAGCCTGGCTCAAATTGATTACCAATGCAACGCCTGGCATGGTTGCAAAGTGGAATTAAACACTTCAATCTCCAATCACTCAGGCATTTTCGACTGAGCAATAGACATTAATATCACTGGAGCTGTTCCCAGGTCTGTTGAAGGTTGCAGGGGGCAGGGCTGAGTAGCCGTACGCATGAACCATACAACGGAAATGTGAATTTCGAAATGCGACTTAATTGTAGTAGTACATGGTTAAATCCATAGCAGAGAGGTTGTGAATATTGCAGCTATAATATAATAATATGTTTAATCAACATTTTTGATTCAGGGAATGTTGTAATACTACCTGGCTACCTATAACTATATTGATGTAAACGATATTATCAAATTTTATATCTCTTTTGAAAATATACCAATATAAATGAAATATCGAAATACACACATGCGCACGCATGCGTACTCAAACACAAGCCCAGTGGCTGTTCTCAGAGCAGCCACTAGGGCTGTTGCGGTAAAAGAAAATGTACATGCGGTGATTTAGGTTGGCCCAATACTGCAGTGTGCGGTATTATCGCCCTTTTTTGTTTTTGTTTTGAATGGTCAAGTTCGTGGCCCAGAGCTTCAGAAATAGTGTGATTCTGGGTAATTTAGGCAACGTGATCTCAGTCCGTGGTGAGACAATTGCGCAACAGCATAGGCTTTCTACCAGTTTAGTACTGGTGTTCTGATTGTATGTATGTGATCACGTGTAACATCCAGCAGATGTTTGGCCAAAATATCAGATGGAAAATTACGAATAAATTAAAAGCATATTAAATAGCGCAAGCTCAAAAGCCTATAGTGTGCCAAACATAGCCTACACCATCTTGATTTAGGTAGCATGTAGACAGAAAGAAGTGATGGCACAGTAGGCTGTTTTCGGTTTAACAACCCAAAAGGTTAGGGGACAACATATTCCATTTTCTTTCCCACATGAAATACAGACATGTCCCAAAAAAAATCGAGTGTGTGTGCGCTGCATGGTGATCTTCCCAGACTAAGTACAGCTCTTTACTAAACTGTAGTAAAGTGCTGTAAAGCGTAACGCCGGAGTGTCGTAAATACATACACTCCCAAAGGCTACAATCGGCTAATACAGGGCTGGGGCAATTTGTGCTTCAATAGCGCACACGCCCTAGATCAGATGTCATATTCGATGGGCTAGCCTCATGAAAATGTTTTAATGTAAACATTGTGGTAAAGGCGGTTGCTTGCCACGGCCTGCAGTTGGGTTAGCAACACTGCGGTATTGCAATACTGCGAATATCGCGACAGCCCTAGCAGGAACTCTAACGGCTGATCTCAGAGCAGCAACTCTACTGGCTGATCTCAGAGCAGATTGGCTGTCTGGTGAGACAACCATGGTGGTGGCTGAACGTTTTCAATAAAGCTAGAACTGCACTGCTGTGATTTCCGCTCATCAACATGGTAGACATACTGTACTGTACTGGATAAAAGACAGCGAGTGAGGCTCAATGTTGGCAGAGCTATGCAGCTCTATCTTTTGGCCCACTGTATTGATGTCTGACATTACACTGTCTGTGTAATGCAATGTGTACATCGTGTAGAGGAAGAAGATCTAATAAAAAAAACCTTGGTCTGAATCTCGCACATACACACACACGCACGCACACACACACACACACGCACATACTATCAAATGTATTAAAAGCAGTGAACAAGGAACTGCTGCTGAAAATGTAATAGATTTATATATAAATATATCTATAGAATTAAATGTCACATAAATACATTACACACACACACAAACACACACACACACACACACACACACACACCAAATAACAATACCAGCAGTCTAAGCCATATGACCCAGCACGTTTGGGTCAGTGCCACCACTATGACAGACCGGCCTTCTATTACTATTACAGCTGCACATACCACCCAGCAGCATATAATTGACTTCACCAATGCTAATTTGCCTTTGAAAGCATTTCTTAATAATCAAATAATGTATGCACCATTTGTATGCCATTTGGATACCATTTGGATACCATTTATATGCCACGTTGTATGCTTTTACCCAAGAGGCTTACAGTGCTATGAGTGCATACACTGCACAGGCAGACCAAACTGAAATCAAAGCCTATAATACTAGTAGGAACACATTTAAATACAAAGAAGAAATGGACACACACAGTCAATGCGCAATCAATTAGCTATACTAATTGTTAGCAAACATTACGACCACTTCACCTGGTTTGCTAGAGACATGGGGACTAAGATCTGGTGTACTGAAAAGTCCCACAGATTACATATTAAATATTGACACAACGTTAAGTTTGCATTACAAGCAGTACAGTGCCGCTGCCCTTGTGGGTTTGAGCTTACAGGCCAGAAAGCACCAGAACAACTAAATGGATCGTCGCCGGCTCCAGTAGTGTAGTCATGAGCTATGCTCACAGAGAGCTGTCAGGGAGCCAGCAGAGCGAATGTGAGGAGATTTTTTTCAAGCAGAAGAATCCCTTTATAATTGTTATTAGAATCAAGCCCAGACAAGCACCACCAGTGAATCAATAGCCAATGAACCATGCAGCTAAATACTTAAAACACCGGCATGTATTAAATATCAATCATAGTAGAGTGCTTGTACCTGTCTAAATGAGTAAAGGGGGTCTCCGGCCAGCTGGGTGAGGAGCTCCACCAACTGAGGGGGCGGAGATTCAGAGATCCCACTTCCTCCTTTGCTTGTCACTCAAACATACCTGCAAAAAAAACATTTTTTTTTTCAAAAAGGGAACAAAGGAAGAAACAGAATAAAAACGGCTTCCAGTCAGTGTAGACAGATAGACACACGGTCACACACACACAAACACACTGCAGTTCACAGATACATACAAAGACCTAACACGTGGCGGCGAAGTTGTCCAGATTGTTGATAATCACCCTGTTTCTTAATTTTTTTCTCTCTCTCTCTCTCTCTCTCTCCCCTAAATTCCATCAATGCGGACGGGGCTGTGTTGTTCTGGGCCGTGACCCCAGAGCGTTCATCTCGGGGGGGATACCCAGCAGTCACACATGGACGTCATGCGCCGTTGACGAGACCCCGGTTCACTGTTGAGAGCGGAAGACGAAAACAGAAGTTGCGTCACTCGGCGGCCAACAAACTCCCTTCCTGATTGGCCAAGGCCCTCGCCGCAGTCAGAGACGCGGCAGCGCTAGGCACACTGCCACTGTTCTGCACACAAGCACTTCCTTTTTCTGACAGGAAGTGCTGCATCATTCACTCCGCGTTGGCAGTGAAGAGCAGGGTTTGGACGTTTTTATGCTGTAAATTATATACATTTTGCAGTGCCTTGTGTAGCCCCTCATCTATGTAGCTATTTAAATCCTTCATCCCCCCCCCCCCCGCTTCCTCACACAACCAGAGGTCAAACAGTGCCAGAGGCTCTCCGCCGGCACAGAGAACGATAAGAGAGACTGAGAGCCAACTGAACAGCCTTAACGACTGATTCTCAGAGCTGCTATTTTCTCTGGATTAATTTCCTATAAAAAATGTAAAAAAAGAAATCCGCTGAGAATGATTATAACTATGAGTATATTGCGTGTATGTGTGTGTGAGCGCATGCTTGTGAATGTCCTGCAATCTGGTCCTTGGCCTACTTATAGCCGAGCTGTAATATGCGACTATCGGGAGTTTATGCCGCCCGCTTGATTGATCGTCCGTGCGTGTGCGCGGGCGTGCGCGGGCGTGCGCGGACGTGCGCGGGGGCGTGCGCTCGTGCTTGCATTACATTGTGTTGGACAATTCTGCAACAATACTGTAACTAGATAACTACTGTAATCTCTGCTTGGCAGTGCCTCACCTCTGACGGTGTTAGAGAGCTGCTTAATACTGCAGTGCAGCTATAGGCTGCCTTGTGATGGATGATTCCTGGCTGCCTTCACCATGAATTATCATTTCTCATCTCCCTCTCAAACAGTGACCACACACACATACACACACGTGGTGGAATATAGCCTAAAAACCATCTGCAAATTAGAAGCAGGACAAGCGAGGTCTTCTATTAACGCTTGGCGGCCTCCCCTGACAATAAGAGCAATCACTTTACTTACTCATGCGCACGTAAACGCGTACGTGCACGCTCATGCAAGTCTCTAGTGTCAAAGAAAAACACAGTCTTGCCTGTGCTCTCGGGCAATCTCAGTGTTGTCACACACTTGACACTTGACCTGGTCTGCAATACTATACTGTGGAGGTGTTGTACCCTGAAAATGTGGAGAATACATGACCTCGCCACATAGGAACAAGACACTTAGGGCTGCTCAATGATAGAAAAGAAAATCATAATCACGATTAGTTTGGTCAATATTGAAATCACGATTATTTAACATGATTACTCATTGACTTTGGAAACAATGACACCTTCAACTGTAAAATGTCCCTTTAGGCTACTTTTCCCGTTGATCTTTCACTTTCACTCTGGGAGGGGCAATAGTGTCATTCAGAACACACGTAGCATCTATGGCCTACTCGTTTACTGAGATGAACATTGTTATGCCAAATGCGAACGGTGAATGTAACTCGGTACCGTAGTCGGACATGTTTCATGACAATGAGAACGTCACAATCTCAGGCGGAGCTAAATCTGAACTAGATCATGTCCATGATGAAGTTATGTGTGCCGCATCTGTGTAAATATGAGCGTGCATAACCAGCTTCCACTGATTGACCGATCACCAATATAAGCGCCATAAAACAATAAGAACAGCATCCATAAAAGGTGCAAAGACGCTGGAACTGTAGTTCAGAAAAAGTCAGAAAAATCGCAATTAGATATTTTTCCAAAATAGATATGCCTTATTAATTCATAATAATTGCACAGGCCTACAAGACACGGAGACAACGGGCGGGGGAGTGAGGCAGACCCTGAGACAGAAGACAGTAAGGCCACGTTCAGACGTAACTTCTTTTCTTGATTAACAACGACAGCTCAAACGGTTAGTTCTGGTTGTTATGGGAAACGCCAGGTCTCTCTACACCGCTTGTGATTGGTCAACTGTCAAAGAAGCGGCTGACGTAAGGCGTTTTCTTCAGAGACTTTGAACTTTTTTCAACTGAAAAATCCGCCCAGAGCCGCTAAAAAAAGCGCCCGCGGCAGCTTTTGAGTTGAGGGCTCATGGCGCTTTTTAAAACACGGTCCATTAACCTGCCAGAGGAATTGTCGTCACATCTCCCATCTTGGGGAGCCATACATTGAAACAGTTTGTGGATGACTGTAGTTTCAAAAAAATACTTGGCAATTGATTGGATGAACCATCGTTTTCGCTGTCGGCACCATGGTCGGCACACCTAAACCACGCCCATATAGTTATAAACACAACACTGATTGGAAAACCACGCCCGCATAGCTATAAACACCACGCTGATTGGAAAGTTCAGTTGCTACTCAGACACATTCGGACACTCGGACATATTAAAGAGATAGGAAAGAGGTGCAGAAATATTCCCAATATATTTCAGAGGGATATATTTAATATAGGTCAACCAAAAAACGCTACATTCAAAAGGCTCAGGGCTGAATGGGCGTGTTCGTAATGTCCCCCCATACCCCCTCCCCCTTTCAACTCTAGGCTATTGCGCAAC